>VNJS01017378.1:0-48940 GCA_008042575.1 Drosophila watanabei | reverse complement strand
AAAAAGGGAATTGCTTAGGTATGTAAATCGCAAAGAGAGGCACTTACCAACAGAGTATGTAGAATCGCAGAGGGAAGCCTTTCCATCCTAAGTACACAGTATGAGAATCGCAGAGAAGGGCGCTTCACCTTAACAGTATGTTATTTGCAGAGGAAGGCCTACCTCAAGTACACAGTATGAGAATCGCAGAGAAGGGCACTTCCCCTAAACAGTATGTTATTTGCAGAGGAAGGCCTACCTTAAGTACACAGTATGAGAATCGCAGAGAAGGGCGCTTCACCTTAACAGTATGTTAATCCCAGAGGAAGGCCTACCTTAAGTAGACAGTATGAGAATCGCAGAGAAGGGCGCTTCACCTTAACAGTATGTTATTTGCAGAGGAAGGCCTATCTTAAGTACACAGTATGAGAATCGCAGAGAAGGGCGCTTCCCACAACAGTATGTTATTTGCAGAGGAAGGCCTATCTAAAGTACACAGTATGAGAATCGCAGAGAAGGGCGCTTCCCTTAACAGTATGTTAATTGCAGAGGATGGCCTACCTTAAGTACACAGTATGAGAATCGCAGAGAAGGGCACTTCACCTTAACAGTATGTTATTTGCAGAGGAAGGCCTATCTTAAGTACACAGTATGAGAATCGCAGAGAAGGGCGCTTTCCCTTAACAGTATGTTATTTTATATTCATCTTATTTTTACAGTCTCAGATTTTTTACATTTTAACATGTAAGGTAAAATGTAATTTACCTCCACATTTAACGATCGTTTGTATGACAGCTATATGATATAGTCGTTCGATTTTAATGATATTTAAAACAAAATTCTGAAATAATATAGAATGCTCGTATCTCAAAGT
This sequence comes from Drosophila watanabei, assembly GCA_008042575.1. Lineage (NCBI taxonomy): Eukaryota > Metazoa > Arthropoda > Insecta > Diptera > Drosophilidae > Drosophila > Drosophila watanabei. The sequence goes on along the minus strand of VNJS01017378.1, from coordinate 48,087 downwards.
AAAGGAAATTATGTTGAAAACTGACAAAGCAATAATTTTTTTTCTAAAAATTTCACGACCATTCCCATGACAGCTATATGATATAGTAGTCCAATCTTTATTAAATTAAAGCTAAAAATCTAGAATAATACATTTAGCTTACAACCGAGAGTTGATCAAGATATGTTAAAAAACAGTGAAGATATGATTTTTTTTCAAAAAATTTACCGATCGTTTGTATGGCAGCTATATGATATAGTCATCCGATCCGGCTCGTTCCGACTTATTTACGAGTGAGAGTTTATAGAAGACTGTCTGCAAAGTTTCATTCAGATAGCTTCAAAACTGAGGGACTAGTTTGCGTAGAAACGGACAGACAGACAGACGGACAGACGGACAGACGGACATGGCTAGATCGACTCGGCTGTTGATGCTGTTCAAGAATATATATTCTTTATAGGGTTGGAAATGTCTCCTTCACTGCGTTGCAAACTTCTGACTTAAATTATAATACCCTGCAAGGGTATAAAAATGCTAAGAGAGCTTACATTTAAGTAAATGAAAAAATAATTGACAGATTTATTTTAAAATTCATATGGGGCTTAAAAATACGACAATAAAATTTGTGACACAGAGTCACATCAAAATATACGACAGATACCGAGATATTTCCACAGAGCTTTCAATACTATGAGTTCGTTATATTTTTCAAATTTATATTCATTAATAATATATAATTTGTTATATTTTTTTATTTAGGTTCTGGAAGACTTTGGTTATATCTACGATAGTTCGATCACCGTTCCCCCCGTGGCCGTGCCAGTGTGGCCGTACACTCTCGACTACAAGATCTCGCACGAGTGCAAGAGCGGCACCTGCCCGTCGCGCACCTTCCCCGGCGTTTGGGAAGTTCCATTGAACACTCACTATGTGGAGGGCTATGAGGGCGGACACTGTCCGTATCTGGATCAGTGCGTGCTGCACAATCTGGACGAGGAGGAGGTGCTCCAGTGGCTCCAAGAGGACTTCTCGCGCTACTACGAACAGAATAAGGCCCCCTACATGATGCCCTTCCACACCAATTGGTTCCAGACGAAGCCCCTGGAGAATGGTCTGCACAAGTTCCTGGATTGGGCTCTTGAATTGTGAGTGAAGTTTATTTTTTAAATATATATTTTTTATAATAAATTTGCAAAAATACTTTTATTTATATAAAAAATTAATGTGGCTTCTTGAAACCCCTTCCCAAATGTGTCAAAAAGTATGCTACAAAATATTACATACTTACTTTCACACATAAAATATTTTATAGTCTAATTTTAAGCATATTTTCAAGAGGTTTCCGCCATTTTTCAAGCCTAAACTTCGTTTCAGATATTTTTAACCATTTTCGCCCAAGTTTTTATATTTTTCTGATATTTTTTTATCGGTTTAGACAGGCCGAAAGCTTTAACAAATTCTGTGCACAATTTTTTCATACATTTTTTTTTATTTTTTATTCCGCACTTTCTGTTATTTTTTATTTTGTTGGTGTTTTTTCATAATTGAAAGCCAACTTTGGAACGGTCTCTCTCTGGCTCTACCTCTTCCTCTCTCCCTCTAGTTAGCTATCTCACTTCCACACACACACACGGCGGGCAGCTGGCGTTTCCTGCAGTGCACTTCCGATTGCCGCTGGCAAGTTTTATATTCAATTAAAAAAAGCCAAGCGAGAGAGAGAGATACAGAGAGAAAGAGAGAAAAAGCGAGAAGTGGAGATATCGGGCGAAAGGATGCGGGAGAAAGCAAGGTGAAAGAGAGAAAGCAGGAAGGAGCTGCAGCAGCAGCAACAGCAGCGGCAGCAAAATTGGCAATTGCTATAAAAATTGCTTGTAGAAGAGCGTCATCGGTGGTGGTGATGGCGGCACATGTTGCCCATGTCGACAGGTTGAGCAGTTCACAAAAATAACATTAAAAAAAAAAGAGAGAAAACCCTTCAAAGTCCCTTCACTGATACCGGCTGATACACTGAGGAAATTCGATTAATTTAATTTTTAAAAATCACACACAAAAGATTCCCATTTCTGCAAATTTTTTTCTTATAAAGAGATTATAAATAATAACTAAGGATTTAATATCAATAAAATAAGGCATCAAAAAAATGCAATAAAATATTTTAGTATACAAAATAAAGTAAATTTGTTCTTCTATTAAAATATATTTAAAACTGTACTAAAAAAAATTATTTTTGATATTTTGTAGCATACTTTTGAGAAAGATTTTAAATCTCAGTGGTTTTCAGGCAAGAAATATATGTTTTTGCATTCAACATTCCTACACTTTCAGTTTAAATAAATAATCTACTGAAAAAAATGTACTAATTAAAGATTTAAAATCTATTAAATGGGGCATTAAAAAGTGTGCAAAGAAATATTTTAGTATAAAAAATCAAGGATAATTTTTTGCTTGCTTTCTTGGAGAAACAACAGTCTGTAGAAAAATATATTGACCTAATGTTTTACATTTTCTCACATATAAATAAGAAAGAAATAATCTTTAAGACCTTTTAAAGATTTAAAAACAACAGGAGGCAACTCTGCCTCTTTTATAGTCCATTTTTATTTATTAATATTTTTCTTTTAATATTTTAATATGTTGTCTTATTTTTTTATCTGTACGTATGGCCAATTCTGCTGGCAGTCACTCAACCATATGCACAACTCTCGGCGGAATCTCGCCGTTCTCCCTTCTCTCTCTCTCTCTCTCTCTCTCTCTCTCTCTCTCTCTCTCTCTCCGCTTGCCCTTTTCCCAGTCACTCCACAATGGCGACGCTGCGGTCAGCGTTTAAAAAAAATCACCAGGAGCTGTGTGAGCTCGGTATAAGGATAAGGAGCGAAAAAAAAATCGCACGTTTTAATGAGAAAAGTTTAATTTTGTTAAAGTTTCATTTTCGCAAAAATATCAGTGCAGGCCCAGGCAGAGAGCAAAAAAAAGAGAAAGGGGGGAAAAAGGGAGAGAGAAAAGCCAAAACAGGATACAGCGGTATTAGAGGTCGTGGCTAACTCAAAAAAGCCATGTTTAAACGCACTACAACAAAAGAGGAAAAAAAGAAGAGGAAAATGAAGAAAAACAAAACAAAAGGAAGAAAAACAACAAAAAAACACAAGACAAGAGAGCCAATGAAGAAAGAGCGAGCAGAGAAAAGTTGCTAAATGAAGTTATGTTGATAGAATCGCACTTTGTCATCGACATCACTCGCTGAACGTTGGCTTATCTTTGGCTTAAACCGACTTCTGGCCAGCAAAACAAGTCGAAATGGGGGAAAAATAGGTTGCTTAAGCTGCAAAGAAAAGACAACTAGTCTTTGGAATTTTTTTAATTAGCTAAAAGTGGGAATTAAATCATATTTTTCAATTGGAAGGAATTACTTTATTAGAGAAATTATGATAAGTTCAAAGAATACGATATATTAAGAAAATGTATCTAAAAAAAATCTTATAAATTAATAATACTTTCAAAAATATGCTTTATATTTTAGAAGAACAAAGTTTTGAGTTTTCACATAAATTTAAAACCTTTGCCCTTCGCATTTACTTGCCACAAATTCCTACTCGAAGTAAAGGATTTAATTTTAATGAAACCAAAAATTTTTCAACTCAAATAAGATACAGAATTAAGAGCCACATTTAATGGAAGCTGTTGCTAAGAAGTGCATGTTGCTCTTTTCTTTTTTTAGATAGCAACAAAAGTGAACTTTTTATTGTTGCCATTTTGGCAAGTCTAGAAAATTTCAACTTAATTTTGCTGCTGGAAAAATGGCATTCATACATATCTCACCTGGCCCACACCTTCGTGCATTAGAGAGAGCAAGTTAAAAACTATAAAGATCTGGCCTGCACACGCTGGGGGAAAACTGAAAGAGCTGAGCAGCTGCTGCAAAACTATTTCTCGCACAATTGTACGAAGTTTTTAATTAGTGTGAATGACTTTCAACATTGCGTTGCCGTTCGGACCAGAGGCATCAGCATCAGCTTCAGCTTCAGCGGGAAATGGAAAATGCCCTGGGAAAGTGCGGCGTTTAGTGTTTGCATGAGACGCCTGAAAATGCGTAAAGAATGCCGTAAAGTTTTCTTTGGCGCCCCCTTCCATCCATCATTACTCTTTTGTTTTGGCCTACAGGTGCACTGTCATCCGGTCCTTCTAATGAGGACGTGTGTGGGAAATATTTAAGGATTTTTTTGTATAGCATTTAGTTTATTAAATATATTTATTTTCTAACAAGACACAAATTTTAGCCTGATTTTAATATGAATTTTGTTTTTGTAATCTTACAAAAATATGTCTAAATATGTCAAAACTCTTCACCTTTGGACAGATTTTCAAATGATTTTAAATCGAAGGGTTTTTTTATAATAAATATTTGATAAATAATTTATAATTATACCTATTAGCGACTGAAAAGAATTTTAAGTCAACAATAAATTATAAGTGCAACTAATATTATGCAAAATAAATATTTAAATATATAAAAGCATACTTTGAGATAACTTTTAATTTGATTTTATACAAATAATATCTTTTTATATAATTTTTAATATTTAAAAATATTAAAAAAATAATTTTAATAGAATAAAAAAATGGAGCCTAGACAAAATACTAATTTGAAATTAAAAACCACATCTAAAAGTATGCAACAATATTTAAAAAATAATTTCTAGCACACTTTCAGACACCTTTTTCAATATATTTCATTTATCAGAGATATATTTCTTAATTTTGAATATATTTTATAAGACTTAACTATATTTATTAATTATTGATTCCATTTTGTATATATTAATGACCAATATATATTAAATTTTCACCCTTTAGACCCGACGTCTACATCCTGACCGTCACCCAGATGCTGCAGTACATGACCGATCCGAAGGAGCTGCGCGACATTGGCCAGATCGAGGCGTGGAAGTGCGACAAGAGCGTGGCCGTGGCGCCGAAACCGTGCAACATTTGGCAGACCTGCGCCCTGCCCTTCAAGATACCCGAGCAGAATCTGACGGATACGCGCTACATGGAGACATGCCGCGAGTGCCCCAACGTCTATCCCTGGCTGGGAGATGCCGGCGGCACAGGCATACCCGGAAAGGATAACTACATATTCAACGGCAGTCCCGACGGCACAACTGAGGAAGAGAGTTAAACCTGCTCTTTAATCCCCCTTCTATATATACTTTTTTTTTTGTTTTGGCTTTGTCTCCTCTTAGTTTTTTGTTGATTTTTTGTTCCGTCAGTAATGTGCCAGTCATGATGATGCAATAATGAGTTATATTTCCGTTTCCTACACCAGTTTTCCCCATCAGTTTTGCCGTTTTCCCCTAAATAGTTCTTAAGCGAAATTGTGTCAAATTGTTCTTAGTTTTTAAGCGACAAAGTGTATGTAAAACAAAAAGAAAAATGAATTTTTTTGTATGAATAAATTGACCATTTAAAAAAAAAGAATTACCAAGAAGTTAAATTTTTAAAAACTTGTAATCTCTTCCTTAACTTAATGATGAAAAGAACCTGTCCATCGGTTTATCCAGCACATAACCCCATCGCTAACTTTGAGGGTAATCCCTGCCTAATTTATTTACTTGAACCATTTCAATTAAAATGTTTGTCCACCGCTCGCCGGCAAAGTTGTTTGCTAAAAATTATGGCCAGCGGAAAGTTTTCGCAACAGGATGTACCGTCCCGTCTCCTAAGCCCGCTAAATGGGAAATGTGAAATGGGAAATTGGGAAATGGGAAATGGGCAATGGGAAATCCCACGGCAATCCCCCAAAGTGCCGTTCAGGTGGCCTCATAAATGCTAACTGACAATCGATAACTGCCGGACATAAATCACCGCGAATCGACGAGTCCAGCTGGCGCCATCTGGGTGTCGCATCTGTTACCAAGCCCCTCATGCCCCCAAAAGTGTGACCGAGTCCACCGAAAATAAAGCGACCGCACAGTGCATTCAACTTGCAAATTGCATTTATGCATTATTCAGACCGGCCCTCGAAGCAAAAGCAAATGCGCAATTTCCAACTTTTTGCCCGGCAAATATCAACTATGTATTTAAAACAGAAATTAGACACGACACCGGTAATAACAATGAAAAAAAAAGGAGGGAAAAAGGGTCACCATCAAAAGCAGAAGCATCACTGTACTCGAAGAAAATATTTCTAGGATAAATCTTAAATACAAATTGTTAATCAATTTTATAATGTTTTTAGTTGTAGTATTTTTTAAACTGGTTAAACAATTAACCAAAATCAAACTTAAAGGTACGCTAAAGAAATGTTGATCATTTCATTTTACTCAAAAGTAATATCAAAAAGTAGTATCCAAATCACTCTTCTTGGCTTTTCAATTTTAAATCTTTGTTCTTTACCAAAGAAACCTTTTTCCCAAATACAATATAATATTATTCATATTTACCATATTTTTTACAAGTGTAAGCAAGCATCCAAACAACGCTGACAATGCGCGCCCAAAGGGCGGGTGGAAAAATCACAAAACTTTTACAATTTCAACGGGGTAAAAAACGTGCATGGCGTCAAAGGAACACGCTCGATGTGTGTTTCTACAACTGTATGTGTGTGTGTGTGCGGGTGGTGTAGGCGCTAAGGGGTTAAGGGCCACACAGCCCACAACAAACCCGGGCGGGAGCGAATGGCTTAAAGTGCGACAAACAACATCCGTTGCCATTGTCGTCGCCGCTGTGATCCGTTCGTGGAACCAGTGTTGTGTAGCTTACTTACTTTATTATTTATTATTTATATATTATATAAAAACATAAATATGTTTGTAAAATATAATTGCTGTATGTTATAATAATTAAAAAACGTATCTGACCACATTAGTCTTTGGGGAAAAAAAATATCCAAGCTAGTAGCACCATTCACTGAATCACTTAGACCTTTCCAACACTGAAAATCAGTTATTATTATTACCTAAATTTTGTATAATTTTTTACATTAACTTAAATAATTATAGGTTTTTGTTTTATTTTATAAATTAAGTATTTGTTTGCTTAAACATCACAACAACACGACTGTTGCTCAACACTGGCCGCTAAGAAAGTGCGACAGAGTGAACGAGATGGCAAGACAGATAAAGAAAGAGAGCGCCCAACTGTCCGTCTCATGCGTTCGTTTTGCAAAAGTTTTTTGTTTTTCGGAACAAAACTACAAACACAAGCAAACATGGGCTTTCACACACACACAGATTGGGAAGGAAACAGGACATGAAAGTGCATTCATTGCTGCTGTTTGCCCAGTGTGTGTGTGTGTGTGTGAGTGTGTGCTGGCAGCAACTTCTAGCCCCAAAATGAATGAATAAAGTTAGTCAGACAAATTGCATTTCCCCGAAAATATTATCCCAAACAAGTAATTGAAAATTTGTTGCTCGTATTTATGCCCCCCTTTTGTTACCAGACTGGAGAGTATATATTTATATATATGTATGTGTCAAAGTGAGGATCGCTACTCATAGAGAGCTGTATATTCAGAGAGACTTAAAAATACGATTAATCGGTTAATCGATCAGCCATTAGAGATGTGCCTCCACAGATTAAGCTATCGCTAACCAATCGATAATAAATATATGTAGTTTAAGCCGGTACAGAATTTATTAAAATATATGTCAAGCATGTTTAATGACTTTTATATCCTTCACTTGAGTTATTCGAATTCTTCTTGTTCTTTAATTTCTTTTTGGAATGAAAAGAGGACCTGCAGCTGTAATAGCAAGTGCTTAAAGTTAAAAAGTTTAAAGTTTATCTGCCATTTTTGGCGTGTTACTCATTTCCCAGGACCCATTGCCATGACTCATTCGGAAACTTTTCCGATCATATGTTTCGCCAAGTGTTTGATTTAATGGAAAGTGCAACTTTTCGCTCTGCAACTGTGTGTGTGCCAGGATGTGTGTGCTTCTTTCTACACGTACGCATATTTTGCAAACTGCACTAAATTAAGGTAACTCTATGCGGTGTCCCCCCTCTCCTCTGTCTGTTTCTAGACCCCCCTTTTGGCCGCCTTTTTAACCCGTTTTTTTTTTCTTTCTTTCTGCCACAAGCAACCACCAGCCACCACCACCTCCTTTTGGCCACGTTCACTCTTTCTCTCTGCTTAAAGTGTTGGCCCGGACTAAGCCAAAAAACTAACTTACACCTAACTAAATGACAAAGTTTTGTGAGGACACCAAGCACACACATACACACACCTGGAATTTGCGGGAAGTGGGGATAATATAAGGTAAACATTTCTTTCTATGCATATGCGAGCAGCTTGCATGTGTGGGTACGATTGTGTGTGTGTGTCACCACATGGACGCCAAAAGGCACGCGCCCACACACACACACATTCGCGCACATATGGCAGCAGCAGTGGTGCTTATACTGCAACAAAAATGTGCTTGGGAATTTAATTAAATTAAAATAAATGTTAAATAATAGTTTTTTCAAAAATAGTGATGGAACACATATTGTTCCAATTTCAATTTACAAATAGCTTCCATTTTCGTTTACAAAACAAACACCACTTTAGGCTTTCAGTCCACAATTGTGGATCGCATTCCAGGATCTACATACTTCCCGTGAGAGAGCAGTTTCGTTTCGTTTATTTACATTTAATTTTCAAGGGCAATTATCAAAGACACTAAACCTAGCATCGAAGTCTTGGGAAGAAGGAGGCAAGAAAAAGCAAAAGCCAAAAGCAACTCTATAGTTAACTTAAGTTTTATTAACGCGAATTTTTTAACGCAAATAAGCGTTTTGTCGTCGCGAAATCCTGAAATTTCTTTGCCGACGTCAACGACTGCCATGTTGAAAGCACTCTCTTCTTGAAATGTACTGATAATGCTGGGAGAGCGGCTCTCTCTTTTGGTGGAAGCCATGATTGCCAGCGAGCGCTTTGCGCCTAATATCCACTTCCAACGAGAAGTAAACTCTCTCAATTTTCGGGAGCTTGCCTGGAACCACGATCAACTTTATTAACATGCATAAATATTTACATGTATAAAAAAAGATGCTGCAGACCACATATGTTATTGGTATTCATATTGGTATTTTCTATACATATTTTCTGCCAGTGTATGTGGCTTGTTGAAATGCTGAATGCTGCGACTCGCCTGCTACTCTCTCTTTTTTTTCCTGGTGGCCACTACTTTTGCCACTACTTTAACCGCATAAACGAATGCTCAGAGCGGTCGGGCAACTGTCTCTGTGGGAGTGTGTGTGCTGTGCGTGTGTGTGTGTGTGTGTGTGAAGAGAGGGGGCGTGCCTATAGACGCCCACGGACGTGCCAGTTACCGTTACCATTACCGGCGAAGCTGCTGCTGCTTGTTGGTGTCAGGTAACCGGATGGCTGTGTTTTGGTTTTTTGTTATTTGCGCGACACTTGCACACAAACACACACTACACACACACACACACATCAAACACACACACACAGGCATGCATTTACCGTTGTAACAGCCATTTTTACACATTTACAAGTTGCCACTTTATATTGCATAATATTACCAAGTCCCTACATGTGCCACCTGACTTTTTTACGACCCAACATCCTTTTCCCACTTTCTTCCCTTTCTTGCCCTTCTCATTTTTTCTGAGGATTCCAATTTTTGGTCAACACTTTGTAACGACATTATAAAATAAAATTTATATATTAATTTAATATTATAAACTTTACATATTTATATTTAAATTATAGAGTTTTCTTAAGCCATTTGTATTCATGTTTAAATATGTAAAGAAACTATTTACTTAAAGGTTTCTCGAAATAAAAAGGCAACAGCTAAACATTTTACTAGGTTTTAAATTTAATTTTATTGATGAATTTTTAATAAGATATTTAAATTTATTTGTAAACTGAAATCATTATATGATTTTTCCTTAATTTCTTGGTAATTAATATTATTTTAATGGTTAAGCTCTCATAAACTTTCTCTTGTTTTCTTATTATCTTTAACTTGATTAAGTCTTAAATTGGTTTATTTAAATATTTAATTGAATAAAAAGTATCTTTAGTTTTTTTAAATATGTAATTTAATCAAAAATTACTTCAACATTTTTTAAAACACTTATTTTTTACAAACTTAAGGCGAATGTTTCATAAATTACCCCATTTATAGGTTATTTTTCTCTCTCTTTAATAATTTTAAGTCTAGGTAAGAGCATATAGAAAATTCGACTATTTTTTGAAGGTTTTCCCTCTCATTTTTTAATAGTGTGTGTGTGTGTCAAGTAATTCAATAATTACGCTCTTGACATCATATTCGTGTGGCTTTTTTCAGCTGCATGTACATATGTATGTGTGAGCGGCTTGAGAGTTGTGGCTGGAAAAGTCACACGCCGCTTAACAATTAACCCGCCGCCTTTTGTCACGCCCCCTTTGCAAATACACACACACACATACACTGGCACGTGACATTGCGGTTGAGCAAAATTAAAAAATGAGAAAAATCTCCCAAAAAGAGGTGAGGGAAAGCAAAAGAAAGTGCCAGTGTGTGTGTGTGTGTGTGTGTGTGTGGTGAAATTGCTCCTCATATTTGTCAGTTTGCAACAGTTACGCAATTTGCGTAGCAATTAAATTGGGTTTCCCAACTTTAAGTTTGTCAAAGGGAAAAGGCAACCAAACTGAGAGATTTGTTGAGGGTTTTTATATAAATAAATAAATAAATATATAACTTGATATTAAAATATATACATATATATATAAGCAGGTAGAGCAATATATTATTTAAAGCTAATTACAATTTGGGAATAAAAAATAATACTTCTTGTTATTATATCTTAGGTTTATTTGATTTATTTTGTTGACATTTTCTGAGCTACAAAATGTAGTAAATAAATATTTGCTAGATACAAAAATATATCAAGAAATTATTTACAAACTTGGTTATACTTTAATATAAAATATTATACAGAACAAAATTTGAAGACCAGCCTTTTTCTTCTTCACTTTTATATATATTTTTAATTACTTTAAAATAATGATATATTAATATATTTAGATATATAAATATTTAGTATTTTCCAGATATTCTACCATTATAGCAATGTTTTCCCCATTTTGTAAATTTATTATTTTCACGATTAACAATTGCTTTATAAGTACAGCCACGCCCACTTGCAAAACACTTGGAATGGGCATCCTGGTTATTTTCTACTTTGCTCTGAGGAAAATGGAAATGGAATGAAGTCCTTGCCGCCTCCTTGTGTCGGCAGCAACAGCTCAGATTTTGGGAGGAGAGGCGGCGGCGGTGTAAAGCAACAGAAAATCGATTAACATGGCTTTAATGGTACCCATTCTGGCACTCAGTGGGCCAAACAGTGTTGTCACCAGTTGGATTTTAATATATATATTTTATATACTTTTTATTTTGTTTTATTTTGAACTATTTATTTAATATCCTTATAATTTACTCATATTTTCATTGCTATTTCAATGTAAAGTGAGATTTACCTAGCTTTTTTAGCGTTTTTCAACACCTTCAGATTTGACAACACTGGCAGGCCTTAGACTTTGACTTTTTCCACGCTTCAGAGACAAATCCCGAGATTCCCGTACACCCCCCAAAGCCGTCAGCCTTCAGGAACTTCCGGTGTAAATGAGCCAACATCTGGATATCCATCCGACTTTTTGGGCCTCCTCAGGCGTGATTCGTGGGGGCGAGTCCTTCTTTGGGGGGGCCGGAATTAATTGTGACAGATTTGCGCCATCAGCATCACAAACAAATCGCTTTAAATTTTCATCCTTAAATTCGGAAATGGGATATTAATGCATTCAAAACGCGGCGCCAAGGCGGCATTTGTAATTGACTTGGCCTTTGTACGGGGGGTTAAACGCGATTTAATTGCCTTGAAAGGCAGGCAGGCTAATAATTTAATAACACTTAAATACAGTGACTTTCTCTACATCTTTTTGAATACATTTTAATTTGCTTTTAAGCTCCCAATATGGCCAAACCGGGAATGGATATCAAAAGGCATTAGTGGCTTCGATTTCGATTTATTGATTTTATTGTTGCAGCCAAAATCTAACCTCTTTCCCTTTAGCAAAAATTAATATTTGTAAATCAAATTTTCCCACACCTGGTGGTACCTGGTCTAATTGAAAATGCAAATTACAATCGAACACGAGCTGGAAAATAATAATTAAAAAGAAAAACAGTACAAAAAAACATGGGAAACTGACCAAAAAGGAAAGTGGAAATGGTAGGGGAAAAGCTAGTTTGGGAAAATTACAATTGTCCAGATAGTTTTCACTTCAAAATTAGCCAAAGAAATATATGTGTATAAACCTTAAAGTTTCAACTATTTAAATTTGTACAAACATTTATAGTTTAATCTCTAATTCCAGTTTTTCGGATTCGATTTCAGTTTTTGACAAATTGCCATCGAGACAGAGGGGAGATGCGGAATTGGAGGGTTTAGTTTTAGTTTTATTATTCATTACCAATGCAAAGCGTTTTGTAAACGACAAAACCCTCCCTTTCTCCTCCTTCTCTCGGCATTGAACTCAATGACAATCGAAGTTGTTAAGCCCTGGAAATAAATATAAAAAGGAACTGAAAAAGCTATAAATATTTTACGCTGAATAAACAGATTTAGAAAATAGATATGGGCACACAGAAGAAATGCTGTAGAGCGCAAAAGCAAATACAAAAAATAGCTTTTAATCGATATTTTCGATATTATATTTCAAGAAACCTAACGACTAGGCGGCAAGATAAATAAATAAAATATTTAAAACAAGAGTAAAATAGTTTTGCCATAATGTCTATGTCGATTTATAATTTTATCTATGTTAAATATGAAAAATATATATTTCTAATCGATACATTTAAGTATAAATTAAAAAAAAAAATGCCTTATTAATAAAACCTGTTTAAAAACTAATATAAATAAATAATTGAACTCTGTAAAAACCAATAATGTTATTGTTGTTGCCAGTTGTCGACGCAACACCTACAAAATATCGAATCAAAATCAAATAAAACGATTTAATCGATAAATATATTGAAAGCTGTACAGGCTTTGCAGATATTACAAAAAAATCGTTATATTTAGAGCTATTCTTTTTATATATATATATATTTTCGATACAAAAAATGCTCTTTTTTTAATAACAAATCCTTTTTCGATAGATTTTCGATAATTTCGATATAATAAAAACAGCCGAAAGCCCGCTTAGATTTTAACCAGAAAGTAGTTAGAGCTAATTACCAATCGTAGTCATTCAGAAAGCCTAATTTATAGGCTATTTCACACGATTCGACGACAAAAACAAAAAAAAATCAAATAACATAAAGAGAGAGAGAGATGGAACAAAAAATAACATAGAGAGGGATGGAGAGAGCGAGGGCTTGGGAAATGTTAACGCGAAATATTTATTTATGCAGCATTGATTTGACAACAAACATGGATGCGACTAAAAACAACAATTTCCACACACACACACACACGAACACACTCACAGAATGGATTACCTCCCCCCCCCCCCCCCCCCCCCCCCTAGGGAAAAACCACAAAGGAGGATCAAGAGCGCCTGCTAATGACAGGACATTCGTGCTGCGAGCTGGCATTCAAATTAAATTAAATTAAATAAGCAAGGCCATTCGAAATGTGTTATCATGCTAAACACATGGCCATTTACTGCGAATATTTCACCGCGAACAAAACTAAATTAAATCATTCAGCTGTGTATCTGCGGGGATGTGATGTAACCAATAAATAAATAAATGCAGGCAACGTGTGCAAATATTTAATATTTACCTCAATTCAAAAGTGATTTTAAACAAATTAAAGTATAATGTTTATTATTCCAAAATTAAATCTGTTGATCTCGAGGTTAATGCAACCTTTGCAGTTTCCAGTTTCATTCATTGTTTGTTGTTGCACCAAACTTAACCCCTTTCGGCGCCCAGGCACACTCCGCTTAACCCCTTTGTGCCGGTGTGCGTGACTCAATGCCTGTTTGTAGTCTGATGCAGATTGGCTCCGGCTCCGGCTGCGACTACGGCAACGGAAGAGCGTCAGCGGAAGTTTAGCGCATTGCAAGTGGGCCAGCAGCGTCATCACGCCCACAAAACCCACTTTCGCATAACACGCACACACACAGATACACACCAACACACTTATACCTCCCAGAAACACACAGCTGCCACGCCTCACGCATCTCTCAGTGTTGTCAAGGAATGCATTTCGAGCTGCTTTTCTTGCGATATGACAAGTAAATCATAGAAAATAGCATAAAGTTTGATTTATCGAAATTTTACTTATCGAAAAATATCGCATTAAATGTTAAAATGTCGATATTTTTGATAGAAATACTTCAGATAAATTTAATTCAATTAAATTGTCATTTTTGCATTCTTTTTTGATAGTTTAAAATTTTATGAATTATCATTTCCGATATATAAAAGAGAATATTGATTTTACAGTGTTAAAATATCGATATTTTTGAAAAAATACATCAGATAAATTTCGTTAAAAAATTTTAAAACGAAATTAAAATTTAATGAATTTTCATTTCCGATACCTAAAAGAGAATATTGATTTTAAAGTGTTAAAATATCGACATTTTCGACTTTAAATAAATTTAATTCATTTCAATTCAATTAAATTGTAATCTTTGTATTCTTTTTTAATAGTTTTATATTTGACTATTAATTATAATTTCCGATATATAGAACAGAATGTTGATTTTTTAGTGATGACAGCATTAAAATATCGATTTATCGGCTCTATATTGAATGGAAAATTCAAAACATAAAAAATATGTATAAGATATATCAATCAGTAAATGAAATATATATTTCATATATTAATATTTAAAATATCGAAAAATACCACATTTATCAATAAACAAATTATCAAACTTTTGTTATTTAACTATTAAGTTTATATATATTTAATATTGGATAATTTTACGCATTTCATTAAAAATAAGAACACATAAAAGTTATAAAGAAAACAATTAATAAATAATAATTATATATTCTTAAATATTTATGATAAAATCTAGAAACAGCTATACTATCCGTTATCTAGAAATGCGCCATGTGACCTGCACAAGCGGAAAATGCGGGAAAAGCGCAGTCGGACAGTGCGACGACACCCCGGGGGCAATGCAAATATATGCACATGTTGACATAAGTACATGCAAGCCGACGCCGGCCACCAAATGACGAGGCCAATGGAGTTGATAGAACCAACTAAGATGCCTTCGCATCTGCCAGGCGATGGCGAGGCCCCCGCAGTTCCTCAGCCCCCCCTCGGTCCCCTCGGTCCCCGCTGTATAAACACCAAAACATCACGCAGGCGGGAAGGGAGGGGTTAAGAGTCTAGCCAACCTCCTCCTTCGCATATCATTCACACGCACACACTCGGGCCATGTTTATGCCACAAAAAATGGAGAATAAAATAAAAAAATTAAATGATATTTAAAAAAAAATAAAACAATTATTAATTAAGTGAATCATAATTAAAAAAGGATTTTTTAAATGAAACATTTAAACAGAAAGAAGGGATCAAAACTTTATATTTGGCATTAAATAAGGGAATTAAAGATTGAAATAAAAGGCTTCAAAATAAGCTTAGATTGAAATAAATATATATTAATTATATAAATAGCTGTCAAACAAATATATACTTCACTTTATTTATTTATATTTTCCCACTACATTTTATTTATTTATATTTCCTCTCAGTAAGTATTTTCGTTGAGCGAAAAAAAGATGAATTTAACTTTATATTTTAACTAAATTATTTGGTTATTTATATTATTTATTAATATTTTATATACTATTCTATTAATTATTTACTATTATACTTTTTTAATATATTTTATCAATTTATGTAATCTTTAAATTAACTCTTTTATTTGCTTTAATTGATTTAATATAAAAAAATATTTTATCAATTTAAAAACATTTTCTAAATTTAATTTTTAGATATATAAATTTTTAGAACTAATTAATTTAATGTTCAAATGGTTTTTGCCAACGGTTAAAGCTAATTAACAACTACAATAAGATCTGCACAAACTGCCACTCAGCTAATACCAATTTCCAATTTATAAAGCTAATTATATGGCCGTGTAAACAGCATGGCGACCGTGACATGTGATGGGCTATGTGCGAGGAAGGAAGGAAGCCTTTGAGCCTTGAGGTCACTGCAAATGCGTGACGCGTGAAAATTCGTCAAATGCAGGCCAACTGACATGGATGGCTGAGGTTGGGCCTGGGATCCGGCACATCCTTGCGCCACCCGGAGGACTCGCCGCCACCTTGCTGCTTAAATATGCACAAAGACTCACGCATGGCCAAAAGCCCGGCAAGATGTGCCTGGCCATGTGAATGGAAATGGAAATGGGAGTACGAGTGGGTGTGGCACTGGGGCGTGGCTCAGCAGGCAACGAGTTGCCTGTCAACTGATTAAGCATGGGCCAAGGCAGCTCTGAAGGACCCAGGACCCGGGACCCAGGACCAAGGACTCA
This sequence comes from Drosophila watanabei, assembly GCA_008042575.1. Classification (NCBI taxonomy): domain Eukaryota; kingdom Metazoa; phylum Arthropoda; class Insecta; order Diptera; family Drosophilidae; genus Drosophila; species Drosophila watanabei. The sequence continues at coordinate 31,601 of VNJS01017378.1, read as the reverse complement.
GGACCCAGGACCAGAGGCCAAGAACACACACCAAGTGGCTGGTCGGTACCAAGGATCCCGTGTGAGTGCCTGTCATCGCCGCGAGTCAGGGGCATTCATATGGTAACAAGCGATTCACACCACTTGAATTGCAATTAAAAGCCAGAGAAGGACTCTACGAAGAATATCCTTACGAATCGTATGCCTTTGCCCATAAATCAAGGCCTTTTATCTGCGAATTTATATGCTCTCTCGAGGCAGACCGAAAATCTCTGGCTTGCTTGGTTTACTTTCTACGAAAATTAAATAAGATTGAGGTTGAGGTTTTTTTTGAGGGGTTTTGTAAAATATTTAAAAAATATTAAAAAGGCCTAAGAATTAATTCTCACTTAAGAAAGATATGAAAATTGTAATCAAAGGCTTAAAAGAAAGTAACTCAATCCATGATAGAGAAAATCTCAGGCTTGATTGGTTTACTTTGTAGAAAGACTAAAGTTTTGTTGCTCCTTAAAATATATAAAAAATAATATAAATCCATAAAATAGGAAAAAAAAAGACTAATATTAATATTTAAAAGATGTAATTCAAAATAAGAAACTGAATTGGAGTTTCTGACCTTCTTGGTTTACTTCCTAAAAAATATTAAACAAGCTTCTAAGTCACTCAAAATAAATGGTTATGAAGCTCTAAAAGCTATAGAAAAAGATTTAAAAACTCATGATAAGTACTACTAAACTACTTAAAAAATATAAGTAAAACTAATAGAAAATATTATCATAACAAAAAAATAAAAATAATGATATATAATTAACTCAATTTAACTCTGACTTTCTTGGTTTACCTTCTAGGAAAATAAAACATTCTCTTTAAAAATTCAAAATAATTGGTTTTAGGTTCATAAAATATATATAAATAATAAAATAAACCTTTGACAGCTTACTTGTACTTAATAAAATATTTTAAGAACGAGTAAAAACCTTAACAAAAACCTTATAAAATATTTAAGCGATTTAAAAACTTTAAAAGCCAACAAAAACTCTGAACAAAGATCCTAACAAATATTTTAGAAATTTAAAATCTTATAAACTTACCAAAACTCTAAACAAAGACCTTAACAAATAATTAACAAATTGACAAACTTAAAAACTAATCAAAACTCTAAACAAAAACCTTACAAAATAATTAAGTTTATAAAATAAAAACAAAACAACAAATAAATTAAAACAAACCAATACTCTGAACAAAGACCTTAACAAATATTTTAGAAATTTAAAATCTTATTAACTTACCAAAACTCTAAACAAAGACCTAAACAAATATTTTAGCAATTTAAAATCTTAAAAACTCATAACTTTAAATTACAAAAAACAGAAAAATAATTATCCAATTTAAAATCTTAAAAACTAACCAAAACTCTGAACAAAAACCCTAACAAATACTTTATAAACAATTTAAAACTAATCAAAACTCTAAACAAAGACCTTAAAAAAATAATTAACTCAATTTTACTCTGACTTTCCTAGTTTACCTTTTAGGAAAATAAAACACGTTTTTAGAAAATTCAAAAAGAATGGTTCTCGGTTCATTAAAAATATATAAAAAATAAAATAAACCCTTGACAGCTTACCTGTACTTAATAAAATATATTAAAAACTAATCAAAATTCTAAACAAAAACCGTAAAATATAATTAAACGATTTAAAAACTTAAAAAACTAACCCAAACTCTGAACTAAGACCTTAACAAATATTTTATAAGCAATTTATAAACTTATAAACTTACCAAAGCTCTAAACAAAGACCTTAACAAATAATTAACCAATTTAAAAACTTCAAAACTAATAAAAACTCTGGACAAAAACCTTAAAAAATAATTAAGTTTATAAATTACTTTTAAAACAAACCAATACCCTGAACTAATACCTTTACAAATATTTTAGCAATTTAAAATGTAAAAAAAAACCAATCAAAACTCTAAGTTACAAAAAACATAGAAAAATAATTATCCAATTTTAAATCTTAAAAACTAACCAAAACCCTGAACAAAAACCCAACAAATATTTTATAAGCAATTTAAAAAAACTTAAAAACTAATCAAAACTATAAACAAAAACCTTAAAAAATAGTTAACCAATTAAATTCAATTTGTTTGACATTTAAGTGTATTTTTTTTTATAAAACCTTGTAAGTAAGACATGGCTTTCCCTTTCCCCTTCCCCCTTAGTTCTGATTATTGGCGGCGCATATGCGCTCCGCCTCCTTGGAGAAGGCCTCGATGCGCGCCTCCAACTGATCCACTTCGAGCCACATTTCGCAGGCGGCGGCCCAGCGCGGCGGCGGATCGTTGTTAATCAGCTCGTCCAAGGTGTCCAGGCGATTGATGTCCCAGATGATGGACTCGACGCGGCGACGGTCCACCTCGCTCTTCAGATCCTTCATTTTGTTGGCAAAGTCCGACTTGGGGCAGAAGGGGACGGCGTCCAGCTCGGACTCCATCACCTGGCAGGCCTTCTCATTCTTGCCGGGCACAAAGGCATTGGGACAAAGGTCAACAGCCTTGAGTAGCGACAAGACCGACGAGGACGAAGAGGAGGAGGAAGCTGAGGAGGACGACGAGGACATTTCCGGTTTCTTGGCCTTGTTCAGCTGCTTGATCTTCTCCAGAATCTTTTGGCGCTTCGATGGCTGAGGCGCAAGCTGACCTCGGTTGACCTCGAGATCCGTCTGGGTGCCAATGGAACGACCCGAGCCATTGGTGGACACCAATTCCGGGACCGAAGCACGTGAGGGGATCCGGGAAATGCGTTTCTTGGGTGCCATTTTAAAGGTAATAATAGATTTTATTCTTTTAGGTTTTTAAGGATTTTAAAATTATTTTTCTTTTGGAAATATTTTTTATAATGAGATTTTACAGAAAGCCTTTCTCCTTAAAAAAAAATTATAAAGGTTTGATTAATGAATGTCACACGAGTTTTTCAGAGCATTTTAAGGATAGGTCTAGGCCTACTTGGAAAATATCAAATTAAAATTAATTTATTTAACAATTTCTATAAAATATTTGTAAAAGTTAGAATAATGTTAGAAAGACGTAAGTCATTAAGTTTTTAAATTGATTTTTAAATAATATTAAAAACCGTTCATGTCTTTCTCAAACCTTCTTTATTCTGTTATGTAAAAATATATTTATATATATTTATAAATATACATTAAAAAACATAATTAATGCAATATAAAATGTAAAATTTTACGATGACGTTTTTATGGGTTTTTGAAAAAGTTTTGTAAACTTTTAAGGGTTGTCAGTTTTTATGTAAACTCTGGACTTCTTTTAGTTTACAAATTAGACTTTTAAATACTTTAATTTATTTGATTTAAAATTAGTATATATAATTAATTTAAAAAAAAATTACTCCACAAAGCTTTTTAATTCAGCAAAAAAATAGTGTATATGAAAAACAAAGGCAATATTTTGATATAATTCTGCATATAATAATTGTTTAATTTAAATTGATTTTAAAATAAGTCTAAAATCTGATTTTCCTGCAAATTAATTGCCAGAAGCGGATATTAATTATACAATTTCTAATAACAAAAATGTATATACATTAAATCTAGATTTTAAATTAAATATAAAATACAACGGCAACACTTTTGTAGAATTTGTTTCATTTTTTGCAAGAGCTACAAAATCCTGCTGTAAAAATTTAGAAATTAAAATAAAATTCCTATTCAAGCCTTGACTAGCCTTGTTTTTTTCTACATATTAATTACCTAAGGCAAAAATTAACCAAAACAAAAATATACAATATTAAATATATTATAAAATGCTCTAAAAATAATTGAAAATAAAATATATTTGTGCCTCGCCGAAGCAAATTAATCGCCGGAAGCTTAAATTAATTGATTTTCGCAGATTAAAATGTGTCAGGCCCACAGGAAAATCTTTCAGCGGAAATTAGATAAAAATTCAGGCCTTGTCAAAAGCAGAAAATGAGGAAAATTATAGGAAAAATCGGGGGGAACTTGGCTAGTTTTAATTACATGACCAATGCAGGCAACAGGTTAGGTCAATTTCAGAGGCGAATCCTGTAACCTGTAAGCGAGTATCCTGTAAATAAATAAAAAAAATAAATACATGCCTCATTCCTGAATTTTCCAAAAAGTGGTGGAAAAACGAGCCACGCAACCGTTGTCCTGGTGAACTGTGTGTGTGTGTGTGTGTGTGTGTTGGCTGACCAAAGCAATCGAAGGGAAATTAGTCACAATTGGCAGGGGAACACTGAGCAAAAAAATAGGGAACTAAATAAATATGATATTTAATTTTAATATTAAGTATTTATTTAATTTATACATATTGATTATTTGTATAAAGAGTTGGAGTTTCTTTCATCTTGAAAAAAATACACAAAAATATGATAAGGTATAATTTTTTGTATTATTTTATTAAACAATTTAGATTTTTATTATATTACTTTATGTTTATATTTTCTATTAAAAACGAAGGTTCCTTATTTAGAATAAAATTTAACGCTTCTCATTTGTATTTTTAGATTAAACTGAATTTATGTTGATTTATTTAATTATTTTCCATTCAAAACTAAGTTTTGTTCATATTTTAGATTGTGTATGAATTATGGACTTTATGTTTTATTTTGTAAATAATTTGTTTAGTAATATATTTATTTTATTTATTATTTATTTTTAGTAAAGTAAATTTTAAGCGGACTTTTATGGTTTTTTTCTTAGTTGTTTTGAATTGTTTTTTAAAAATGAAATAATTCTATTTGTAATTTCTAAACAAATAAAAGGTTTTAAATGTTGTTTTCTTATCTATGTAAGACTTAATTTTGAATTTAGTAAATATAAATATAATTATTTATTAATTTAAATAAGTAATTATATTAGTATTAAATATTTAAACTAAAAATAAAATATTTTAAATAGATTCTGATTAATGTAGAAATATTTGTATTTTGTATAAATTTTTTTAAACCAACAATTAAATATTTTAAATAAATGTTTGTTAAAGTAGAATTATTATATATATATTAATTTATATGAGATATTTTATTAGTATTAATTTATTTTAAGTTAATATTAAATATTCAAAAATTTTCGTTTACTTTAGAAATATTTAAAATATACACCAAATAGTATTTTTTTAATTTCTCAAAATAAATAAAATAAAAACAATTCCCCTTTTCTCTCAGTGCTTTGGCGGTTGCCGAGGCAACCTTCGCTTTGGACTCCGGTGGCGCAAACAAAGGCCAAGCCAGGAGACCACAACAAATGACGGCGGCGAAAATGCAATTGCAGGCAAGCAGCCGAGCAGCTAGGAGCAGTCCCAGGAATGTCCTTCAAGGATGTGCGAGGTGAGTTAGAAAAGTCCTCCCAAGCTCCCCAAAGTAACCCCAAGTAAACCCCTCCCCCATCCCAGATCTCGGCGAGCAGCTCAAGTTGCTGGGCTTTCCGCGGGTGTTCCCCCTGCAAGCTCTGGCCAATCCGCACGGCAGCCTGGCCAGCTTCCACATCGTGGCGGAGCTGCTCCAGTGGTTATCCGGACTCATGGAGCCCGGCTCGACACTGCCCGGTGGCGTGGAGACCGAGGAGGAGCGCATCCTGCTCGTCCGCTCGGCCACCGAGTTCTTTGTGACGAAGGCGGCCATCCGCTTGAATCCCCGCAAGCTCTATGCCGCCGCTGCAGTGACGGCAGCGGAGCTGCAGAAGATCACCCGTTTGCTGACGGCACCGGGCACGGGCCAAGTGGAGGATTCTGAGGGAAATGCCGGCGAGCAGGATGAGCAGGAGCAGCAGCAGCGGGATCAGTATCGTAGCCTCAATCCCGTCGACATTGGTGACAAAATGGAGGAGCTGCGTCGCGCCCGCGAACTGGCCACGGATCTCACGCAACGCGGCGCCACGCTCCACGATCTGCTGTCCAAGGAGCTGCAGCACAAGGAGCAGCGCCTGGCGCAGGCCCAGCGACCGCTGGAGCTGCTCAGCGTGGAGCGGACGCTGAAGAATGCCATCCAGGCCAGCCAGGTGCGTTTGCAGTCGAGTCGCGCCCAACTGGAGGCGGCCAAGGTGGAGCTGAATGCTCTCGGCTCCAAGCTCCAGCGCCGGCGGGCGGAGCTGGAGAGGACGCGTCAGCGTCTGGAGGCTCTGCATCGCATCCGGCCTGCGCATATGGCCGAGTTCGAGGACTGTGAGAAGGAGCTGCAGCAGCTATTCCAGCGCTATTTCCTCCGGCTCCATGTCCGCGATGCCCTGAGATCCCAGCTGGAAATGAGGACCAAACGCGCCACGCCCATTGCCTCGCCGGTGCTGCAGAAGCCGGCGGAGAGCTCGATGCCTTTTATACCCGAGGGACTCATTGAGGACGATGACGATGAGGATGGCAATGAGGATGATGATGGGGATGATGATGATCTGGACGATGATGAGAATGAGGTTGGTGGCAGTCGAGGTCGAGGTCGAGGGAGAGGAGGTAACCGGGAGGATGGCTCCGGTTCGGGTCGCCTGGATATGGTCGTCAATGGACGCAGTGTCTTTGGTTTGGATTCGGAAATACCAGATATTAGGGATGAGGACAAGCTGCTGCTGCTCCAGCAGAACGGAGGCGGTGCGCAGGGCAAGCGTCCTGGCACGGCCACCTCCAGGATAAGGCCCACCACGGGCAGGAGTAGGAAGGGTGCAGCAGCAGGTGAGAGCTACTAAACCAATATTTTAAAAATGCTTAGAAGCAGTTTAATATTTTTTAAGGTCCTTGGAATGTTTTTTAAATATAATAAATTAAATGATAATATTTTTCATAGCCAGAGCAGCCGCTGGAGCTGAAGGACGAGGCGGCGAAGATGCCCGGGCAGCCAGGGCCTCCCGAAGGGGTGGAGCAGGCGCAGGAACTGGCGGTGGAGGAGCTGGCAACGAGGCCGGCGGAAATGGCCGAAATGGACGCAATAATCCTGGCAGCAGCATGCTCAACTCCCGGGACGACGACAGCAGCTTCGGCAGCTCCGACAGCGAACTGGATGTCGGCGAGATCATGGGCATGAGCGGCATGAGCGGCATTAGCGGCATCAGTGGCATCAGTGGGATGAGCAACATGGCCCTGGCAGCCGGCGACGATGATTGTAAGTAATTCTTATAATTAAAAATTAATAATTTATGCATAAATAATATTAAATATAAACTCATTTCCAGTTGATCTCAACTCTATCGATGACATTAGCATTTCAAAATTAACCGGCGAACTGCCGCTGCGCCCGAAAACGGCCAATAAGGCGGAGCATTACAGCGATGAGGATTTTTAGGGGATTCCCACAGGGATTCGGATTCCTTGAGGCTTACTAATCATTTTCTACGGATTTTATAGACTACACTACTTATGAGAGCAGTCCAGGTTGAGCAGAGCAGCTGAATTAATTACAAAAACTGTACTCATTTTATATAAAGAGCAGCTGTTTGTTAAGTAAATTATCTAACAAATAACGAATGTTTTTTTAATTAAAAAATAAAAGGGATTATATATGTATAAATATATACTTTTTATAAATAATTGAATTATAAGTAACTGCGGAGATTCAGGATGTTATCTGTTTAATTGTTTATCAGTTTACAGTTCATTTTTGGAAGAATGAACAGAGAGAAAAAACTGAATGAACAACTGAGGGAACAACAGAATGAAAAACAGAATGAACAACAGAATGAACAACAGAATGAACAACAGAGGGAACTGAAGAGTAAATAACAGAGTAATTAGCACAATGAACTACAGAATGAACATAAGATTGTGCTACTTACCTGTAGTTAACATCGAAATGAACACAGAAGTGAACAGCAAAGTGAACATCAGAGTGGAAATAACAAAGCACAGATAAGGAATAAAGTGAACAAGACTTTAAACTAAATTAAATATAATAAATATATATAAATAAATATTTACTTACACTAAATAAATGAATCTCCTCACCCTCTAAAAAACAGAACAATGCATTTATTTCATATGTTTTACAATCGGAATTTTTCAAAAACTCAATTGAAATATATGATTAAAATATGTTTAAAATACAACTTTATTCGATTCATATTTATAAATGTCTTAATATTAATACGCATTTGGGAATAAAATAAAAATAGAAATAGCAATAGGTTTTTAAAAGGGAACTCAAAAAAGAAAAGGAAGCAAATCCAGAGAACTTTTATGATTTTTTTGTTAAAAGGGAAGAGATATATGTACAAAAGCTAGAGGGGAACAAAGAATAGTTCGATGGATTATAAAGATGCGACTTGGACTCGATCTTCGCCTTCACTTCGATTCCGATTTCGATTCCGATTTCGATTGCGACTTTTCCCGCATTACATGACAACATCCCGGCAGACAATCTTGGTCTTGGAGGAGGACCTCTGGCCACCGTACAGGTCCGAGGATGCGGAGGACGAGTAGTCGACGTGACTGCTGCCCGCCTGCGACTGCTCCTGTCGCGCCAGGAAGCTATCGGCTATGGCCCGGTCCAGTCCGGTGTACTGGAAGTTCGGTGCTCCCTCGCCGTCGAGGACGTCCGCCTCCGATTTGCGGCGCTGCCGCCGATTGGCATCCGATTTGCCCGCTCGCCGGCGTCGCCGCTGGCCGTTCATCTCCGCCGACTTGGTGCTCTTGTGGGTGCGATAGGTGCCGCTCAAGCTGGCCGGATGGGCGTAGATCATGCCGGCGCCCGGGGGACCGGCTCGGATATACGGCAGTGTCATCCCACGATACTGTGACGGCATCATTGGCGGCGGCACGGGCAGCAATAGTCCAGCTCCGGCCCCGGGCGGCGGTGGCTGCGGTGGCAGACGTGTGGGTGGTGGTGGGGCCAGCTGCAAGGGGGACACATTTACATCATTTAATACCCGAAAAATCCTAAAATCAAAGCTTAAACTTACGCCACTTCCGGCCGTTGAGGGAATGAGCATAATTTGACGGGATGGCGGCGTCAATTTCCGGATTGTTGGCGGCGGCAGGCTGCCCATTTGAGTGGCGTACATCCACATGGCCGCTAGCTTTTCGGTATTAACCTATTTGGTAAGTAAAAACCAATTAAAACCATGAAAAACCCTTGACAAATCATTGAACTTTGGAAAAGCAAACCTTCTCGCTGCCGTTCAAGGACATGGCCTTGATGTACTGGTCAACCTTTTGCTGGTCCAAGGCAATGCCCGAGGCATTGGACTTGATGATGACATCGCGCAGCTCACTATGCTGGGATCTGCAATAAAAATAACAATAAAATTCATTAATAATGTTTTAAACTTTTAAATTCCAACTGGCTTAGGGGTTAGGCAACACTTAATATATATTAGAATTAACCAACACTTATTCGGTATTTCGCTATACAATCGATTATCGATAGACCGCAGCGCAGTATTTTCTGCTCTTGTTGGTATTTATGAGTGTTGGAAAGCCTAGGCGCGGATATGTAAGTGTCAAAAAAAATATTTCATATATTTAAAACTAGTTAAACTTAATAAGTTTGATATTTAATTAAATTGTTTATACTTTTTTTAGTTTATATTCTTATAGTTCTTAAATTTTTTATAGTTTGCATTTAATTCAATTAGTATTTAACTCAATCTGCCACGCTTCAGAACTCTGGTATTTTCCAGTGCTGTGCGAACGGCCACACTGATGGTGCTAATCGATTTATTTTTTAACAACGGCAAAAACACGCAAAAAGAATTATATCCGCAAAGTTGACGCCGATCAGCCAGCAACTCGGCCGCCCCGTAGCTAAGCGCAGCAGATCGGCAGATCGATAATTACCACGTAGCTCTCCCTGTTTTCCCCCTCCCGGAAAGTGCAGCGACGGCGACAACGGCAGCGGCAGCGACAGCGGATAAAGGAGGCAAACAACAACATAAACGCAAGCTCGCCACGTCAGTGGGAGTGAGCGAGAGAGAGAGCGAGAGGGAGAGAGCAGCAACAGCAGCGAGGATTAAGGATCGAATCAGGAGGAAACATGTTTAGTAACTTCAAGGAACGTTTTATCTCGGCCATTGCGCCAGACCTGCCACCGCTGCCGGGCATCAGCAGCAGCAGCAGCGGCGGGGAGCGGGAGCGCGGTCATCACCATCATCATCACAGCGGCCACCAGCGGCTGCGTTTCGGCGGCGGAAGCGGGAGCGGGGCCGGCGGACCGATGCCCGACAAGTTCCCCTACGCCCGACCTCCCTTCCTGCAGCTCCTCACGCCCGACGAGCTGCGCGCCTCCGCTGACCACAACGTGCGGCCGATCATCGTGCCGCGCGACATCAACCTACTGCCGTGGGGCACTGGCTACGCCGAGTGCGTCAATTCGGGCAAATCGGAGTGGAACGAGGACCAGGGCGCCTTCTGCCGGTAAGCACTGGATTCAAGAAGCTGTGAAGGCTCCTTTTAGGGCTCTTAGTTGCTTGTGTTTTGTGCAAGGGAATCAATTCACTTGTAATCTGTTCATTTGTTCACTATGTTTATCTTTACTTTTGTTCATTCTGTGGTTCACTCTGTTATTTTTACAATTGTTTATTTTACAGTTTATTCTTTTATTCATTTTGTGATTGATTCTGTTGTTTACTCTGTTATTCATTCTTTTGTTCATCCGTGTTCATTTTGAGTTACATTCATTAGTTCATTCTTTTGTTCATTTGTTCACTGTGTTTACTTTTGTGTGTTTATTCTGTGGTTCACTGTTATTTTCCCTATAATTCATTTGGTATTTTATTCTTTTATGATTAATTTCGTTGTTTAATTGTTTAGTTACTCTATTCTTTATTTTGATGTTTAAACGTGTTCATTTTAAGTTATATTTATTAGTTTATTCTCTTGTTCACTTGTTTATTCAGAGCCCCATAGCTAAACCTAGCTTTTTAGAATGCTTTTCGAGTGTAAATACAATATTTTCTTTTTTAAAATAATAATAATTAATATTTTTGCTTTAAAGCGTAAAGAAAACTACTTTAAATTCAAGTATTATTTGATTTCACTACCCTATTTCTCTTAAATACGTTTAGTTCTTTATTTGTTGATAAAAATATTGCTTATCGCATTGTAACCGGTTTCCTCGTAGTGCCAGAAAGTGAGATTATTCGCTAATGGCGTTCATAGAACCTAAATATACATATTTATATTTCATAGAAATTGGGTTTTCCTATAAATATATGCATTCAATTTCTCTGATTACTCTCTATTTAGCTTGTATATATATTATTGTTTACAATAATTAAATTTGTTCGTTGAAAACGATATGATAACATTAAATTTCCTTTAAAAATGAATATAGATTTGTGCTCGGTCTTCTGTTGTATCCAAAGATTGCGTCATTGGTTACTAAAACCCCGAGTTTTTCTGTTTGCTCATTATTTTTGTGTTCTTCTTGGAACTTGAAACATCTCCGGGGAGGCAGGCCTGATGATTGTTTGCACTTGTCCCAGATAGTAATTTGATTTAGTAGACTTTACTTAAGAAAACCCAAGAATAAAAGCAAGTTTAGTTGCTTTAGATGCTCCCTGGTTTTACAAATCAATAGTTGGATAGTAAAGAAAATATATATAGTTGTGTGAGGGCCATTAAAAATGATTAATGGCTTTGTTGTTTATAGGTTTTCAAGTGACATTTCTATGAGAAACAAACAATGGAACCAGGAAATAATGTGATTCACTTTATTTCTAAACCTTATCTGATCGCTTTGACCTTTTATAATGATAATTATATCAAGAAAAATGTAAAAGTTTAAATTTAAAATGATTATAAACCAAAGTAAACTTAACTTCAGATAAAATAGGTCAGTAATTTCAATTATGAAGCCTAAACCCCTTAAAATATAAGAAAATTCCCCTCAAAAACATAATTTTCATAAGCTTTCCTCACGATACTCAATCTCCTTTCCCTCTTCTCTCCTTTCCTCAGGCAAGTTCTCTCCGATCCGGAGCACAAGCACCCGGATCTGCCGTACACATACTTTGGTATCTTCGATGGCCACGCTGGCTACGGTGCCGCGCTGGCCGCCTCGCATCAGTTCCATCACATCCTGCACGAGAAGCTGGTGGACTGCCTGGAGCTGCTGCTGCCCCGCGACTCCTCCTCGGCGGAGGGAGGAGGCGCGTCGGGCGGCGATGGCGCCAAGCTGAATCCCACATTCCCGCACCCCATCTACTTCCAGCGACGGGTGTCCAAGGACGAGCTAATCATTGGAGCGCTGGAGAGCGCCTTCTTCAACATGGACTCGCTGATAGCGCAGGACAGTGATCGGTATAGGGACGCCGGCGGCTGCACCGCCTGCGTTTCCCTCTTCATCGATGGCAAGATGTACGTGGCGAATGCCGGTGATTCCCGGGCGGTGCTCTGCCAGCGACGGCCGCAAAAGGAAGCCACGGGAACAACCTCAGACTCGGGCATCGAGCCGGATCCCCTGGAGGCCAGCTGCTATCCGGTGCCCTTCTCGGCGGATCACACACCCGAAACGGAGCGGGAACGACTGCTGAATGTGGCGCGGCTGAAGCCGCATCTGATGGGCAACTATTATGTGGCCATGGAGTATGCCAAGCGGCCGCACATCAAGGACATGGGCCAGCGCATCCTCTGCCGGCAGGGCACCATGCGCGGCTGGACATACAAGACCCTCACCAGGGACGATCTCTGCATGCCGGTGGTCAACGGCGAGGGCAAGCGAAGCCGCCTCCTGGGCACTTTGGGCGTGACGCGGGGCTTTGGCGATCACGAGCTGCTGGCTATTAATACGGGCATCCAGATCAAACCCTTCCTCACGCCCCATCCCGATGTGCGGCAGCGCGATCTCACCCAGGTGGTAAGCATTCCCGACGAGGACAATCGTGACGGCGACTACGGTGTGCTTGTGATGGCCACCGATGGCCTGTGGGACGTGTCCGAGAACGAGTCGGTGGCGCGCACCGTCTTCCAGACGCTCTCCAAGTACCCAACGGAGAAGCATCGCTACACGATGGTCGCCCAGGAGCTGGTGGCTCGGGCGCGGGGCAAAATCAATGATTCGGGACACTGGCGGCTGGCGGATAGCAAGGCGGCGGCCACTGTCGATGATATATCGGTGATAGTCATTCCCGTTGGCCAGTATTACAAGGAGCATGTGGAGTGGACGCAGAACTACAAGCGGGATCTGGAGCATAGGCGGCGGCAGGCGCAGGCCAATTTGGCCCAGGAGGCGGTCAATGTGCTGAATGGCGTCATTGCCGAGGAGGCGCATGTCGTCGAGGAGGAAATTGAGGTAGAGGAGGAGGAAGAGGACGGCGAGGTGGTTGTCCATGAGGCAAGGAGCTCACAGAAGCCGGAGGAGAGAGTAGAGGATGAAACGCTGGTGGTGGAGCTAACCCCTGCCCTGGAGCAGGTGCAGCTGGAGGACACAGAGGCTGCAGCAGGTAATTCAAAATTTAACGTGGAAATTTATTGGTTTTTCAACACCTTTTCATATTTTTTAGGCAAGGAAAAGGAGGAGGATAAGGACAAGGAGGCCACTACGACAACGACGACGACGGCGACGAGGCAACAGCAAAAGGGTCGCAAGGGCAAGGGCAAGCACTAGGACTGAATGTCCTTCCGCAAATAGACACATTTAGATATATATATATATATTTCAATATATATATATTTTGAGTATTTTGAGCAGGACTGTGATTCTCCTCTCTCCTACATATATTTGTGTAGAGGCGGAGAGACACAGCCCTGCTTGAACCGGAATTAGTTTGAGGCAGTCGCCGTGGCAGTTGCTACAAAAACAAATTATAGATCCCAGATCAAGGCGCGTACATCTATATATTTTTTTAAACAACAAACTCGAGAAAACCAATTCAAAACATTCAAGTTTCCGCATAGTTTTGCTTGCATACAAACAGAAAACAAAAGAGAAACACGGAAGCATTGTACAATAGTTTGCTTTAACGTAAGTGTATTTATTTCTAAATATATATATTTTCCTTTTAATTCAAAAAATCAAATCACGAAACGCAATGATAAGAAGAAATGAACAAAGCTTCGGTGTGTGTGGAGAGGCAACAATTTTCAATTAACACAAAATCAAAAGAAACCTTATGATTCCAATTGATGAAACAAAAAGAAATGAAATTAATAATTAATTTTAAGCTGCAAAAGTAACAAAACGATGAAACGATAAACGTTAAATAAAAACAACAATTATTGTTAACTAGAAAAGGTCAAGCAGGTGGAGATAATTTAATTTTGCTGGGTTGAGAGGGTTTATATATATTCCAACAGCAAAAAATGCTTTCCAGGAAATGAACACCCGAAAAGCGAATGAATATTTCGATAGTAAATGGAAGCAGATGGAAATGAACACTTCTAACGGATGAAGATCCTGAAAGCAAGTCAACTTTTCAGCAAATAAACATCCGGAAAGTGAATGAATATTCCAATAACAAATGAACATCTGGAACATCCCACAGCGAATGAACACTCCTGGAAATTGGAATAATGTCAGCCAAGAATGAACCTCAGCTATAAACATGTTTTCTTAATCAAAACAGAGTTCTTAAACCAAACAAAATTAAATAACAAAAAGAAAATGAATATAAAAGGTAAGTTTCCCGTTATCGAATTAGAATTTCTTTGGCTTCTTAATTCCAAAGATTTCCCAATGCTCCCCACAAAGAAAGCCCCCCATGGAAACCCATTCTCTTATCGCATTTCGATAAGAACGGCGACCTTATCTAAAGCGGACCAAAGCCCAGCGATAAGAGTGGCCCCAGAAATGAATCATTTGCTTTTTGGTGCCTATCAAATCATAGATAAACATATAAAACGCAATTAGATTATTATTATATATTATATATCCTAAAACTATATTCCCCTGGAATCAAATAATAGTTTTTAACTTTGAATTTTTATTTTTATTTATTTTTTTTTGCTTGTTTTTGTGTTTTTCCTTTTGGATTTCCTTCCAGCTTGTGATTTTTATGGATTCAACTTTACAATAATTTCGAATCGATTTCGATTACAATAAAAGTGTGTATCGTGTTTTGGTTTATTTAGTTTCTCAATAATTTCAATTTCAATTTGTTTTTTTATATGTATATTTTGTTAGTTTTTGTTTCATCGGATTTCTTCATCAATATATATAGGTGTATATATAGTTCTGGAAGCTGTAAAAATCTACTAAGAAAATATTTGTATGTAGCATCCCATATATACAATGTATGTTGTTTCAAGGAGTAGTTATGGGTGAGATGGGGGGGGGCCTTAATTTGGGATGGGAAGTCGTACAAGTGTTCCAAATATCTTGGTTAGTTTCCTTTCGTTCTCGTCGTCTGTCTCTGTCGGATTTGTGTGTGTGCACAGCATTTAATAACAAACCGTTAGTACGTTCTCATTATCGTCGTAGTGAATAATATAACTATCATAATCCTTAACTCGCTAAAATGTGGTCTGAGATTTAGAATCACTTAAATGGGAATTGAGAAATATTTGTTTAATTTTCGGAATTTTTTAAATTACTTTTATCAGATTTTAAAAGCTGAAAATTCTCTTCAAAGAACATTTGGGAGCTTTGAAATCTCTCGAGTGTTTGCCCAAAAGTAGGCACCAAAAATATGCTTTATTGGTAATTTGAGAACATTGCATACTTTTAGGCTGGAAAAAAATATATATATAAAAGATTGAAATATGCTAAAACTATTTCCTGTAATTTTGAGGGAGAAAATTTCTCAAAAAAAAAACTTTGGGCGCTTTAAAATCTCTAAAAAATTATTTGAAAAATTAAGTGATTTGAAATCTTGAAAGAATATTTAATAAATTGTATTTAATAGTAAGAATTTGTTAGCTCTCGACCACATTTTAGCAAGTTAGCCCCGATATTCCATCTTATTCCTATTTCGAAACACTTTCTCTACTCGTTCAGCTAGCTAATGTCTGGATGCTGTGTGATCAATCGTACACGCAATACCTTCCACGCCACCATTATTGGTTAAAAAATTTTGCAAGTTTAACTAACATTTTCTAGATGTGTATATAATAATAATATATATTTATATATATATATTTGTTTATATTTTATGCAATTATTATTGTTTTTGTTGTTAGCAGTAAGTTCAGTAGTGGCACAGCGCATAAATCTTAATTTGCATTTACAAACACACACATGAAACACAAACGCACACACATGCACACAGAGAGAAAATTCCCCTCAGTTATCGTACATTTATAGCTTGGATTGGATCAATAAACGATTGGAATTGGCAACCATACATCATAATTCTCATATATATATACTAGTATTTCATTATCATTAGCATTTTTAATAATTCTTTTTTTCTTGTATAATTTGCAACAAGTTTTTTACTCGAAATCGAAATTGAATTGCAAATAAAGTAGCGAAGAATTTGCTTATAAAATCACAAGTTGTTCTTGTCCCCAGATCGTTCCCATACATTCATTTATATATATATATTTGTATGTGGATATATCTTGCAAACATTTATAAGCTAGCGCACACACTGGGAATGGAATTCAGAATTCGCCATTAATTGCACATTCGCATAATTATTTAAATTTAAATCGATACGCTTGACATTTAGGTAAATATTTGTTTGTAAAAGCACATAGCCAACCATATCCGGAGTCGGAAGTGAGTATATATAGTATATAGTATATATATATAGTATGGGGAATGGCTCCAATCTTAGTGTGCGATCCGAACGATACAACTTTGGTTGGAAGACATCGGACAGCAATGAACGAAATGCGAAACCAATTTCATGTGTTGTCACAACTGCTTTGTTTTATCATATGCGAGTACAGTGCGTTTCAGGGCTATAAGGCAGCTTAAAAAGGGTCTAGTTTTCAGTGGAAAATGTAAGGATTAGTGATATTTTGCATGAAAACAAGGAAGTATTAAAGAAAACTGAGTTTGAACATGTTGAAACATGTTTAAACAGGTTTACAATGTAAGAAAGAAAGAAATTATTAAGAGCTACGTTCTATTAAAAGCTAAATATGGAAAAATTCGTTTTTGTAGATTTTAGAAGCACAGTTTGGTTAGAGATTGAAATCGATTAAAATAAAACTAAGCTGTTTTTAGCTGCCTTTTAACATTCCGAAACGCACTGTCTGTCAAATATAGGCTTTTCTATGTACACATGCATTATATGTTATCGTAACAATATCATATATATCAAATAGTTACTTAGTTCTTTGTTTCTTTTGTGCAAAATTGACATTACAAGTAGAATTTGTGGGAAACTCTGTTTGTCTTTTAGTTGTTTTTACAGTTTTTCTCTTCTCTTGTTAGAGTTTGGCGACAAATGTTGTTAATAATAATAAAGGAAAAGGTTTGTGGTTTTGCCTTTTTTCATATTTCATCTCTTTGTTAATTTTTCCTTTAATTAGATTTTTTTTTTATAATTTAATTGTAATTAGTTAAACAACAATAACACGGTGATGTTGGAAAATTTTAGCTACGATTAATTTAATTAAAAATATGTATGCATCGGTTTCCTTCATATATATTTATATTTTTTGTTTCTTTTGAGTGTGCGAGCAAAGACCTTATATAAGACGGGCGTTGTGCATCTTGCTATTACAAGGTCTTTGGTGCGAGGGTATTAACTTCGAGCTCGAGTTCGAGTTGTGGGAAAAAATACTGGGATAGTTGCATCTGAAATGCACACGCGCACGCTCGCTTCAAGGATCTGTTATATATATAAATAGCTATATATCATATATATATTAGCTGTATCATTATAGGTATATGCTGTATATCGATGCCCCGCACATTGCTTTGGCCTTGGCATCTCGGTATGCTTTTCGTATATAAAATAAATAATTAACACTTGTTGGTTGGTTGTCCCAAAAACAAATACTTTAAACCACTCGCAGCTTGTGCCTGCCACAGTGCTGCTGGCGAGGATTGTGGCCTCTTGCCACATTCCCAATCCCTATCAAGCGACGACAGGTTATCGTGGCCCAGCAATGGATCAGAATACTGTAGAGTCGGAAAAGTAATTGGATCAGCTGCCTCTTGGCCTGGCGCCGCACGCACCCGGCTGCCTCGCCTGCCCACGATTACGAGTGCAGATTGGCGCGATCCTTGGCCCGCCGCTTGGCCAGCATGGACAGCTCCACGGGCCCCACATTCGCCGCCTGGGGTATGGCAATGGCCCGAAACGTGGCATCCACCGCGCCCCTTAGCGCCATCGAAATGTGATTCTGTTGCTGCTGCTGGGCGCCCAGCGAGAGCTGCGACTGGGAGCCGGGTGCCACGGCATACTCCGTCAGCTGGACACCGCTGGCGAACTGTTCGCGCAGCCACGAGTGCTCCAATATCTGTGCCGCCGTCGGTCGATTCTCCGGCACAATGTGCAGCATCTGACGCAGCAGCTCCTTCGCCGGCGCACTAACCAAAGCCCAACGGCTGCTGGCAAAGTCAATGTGCCCGGATCCGATCCGTTTCAGTATCACATCGGGCGAGTCGTTGGGCGTGCTGGCAAAGGGCGTCCGCCCCGAGAGCATGATGTAGAGCAGGACGCCCAGCGACCAGATGTCGCAGGCCAGATCGTAGCCCTGACGCTTCAGCACCTCGGGCGCCACAAAGTTGGCCGTGTAGCAGGGCGTCATGAGGAGGCCATTGTCAGCGCGCAGCTGCTTCGCAAAGCCTGTCGAGGATACACTTTTATGTATTGTTCAAGGAAAGAGGGGAGAGTGTACAAGTACTCACCCAAATCGCATAGCTTCAGGGTCTCCGGGGTCTGGCGCATGCTCGCGTATATCATATTCGAGGGCTTCAGATCGCGATGGACGACGCCGTGCTCGTGGAGGTAGGCCACCGCGGAGGCAATGGTGCGCAGAACGGCGCTCGCCTCGCTCTCGCACATCTGGCCCACGGCCAGGATGCGATCCAGCAGCTCGCCGCCTTTCAGGAGCTCCATCACGAGATAGGCGGAGCCCGCATCCTCGTAGACGGAGTACAGGGTAACGATATTCGGATGATTGCCATACCGCAGCATTATCTCGACCTCCTCCCAGCAGTCGGCGGACGTGGAGGCGGCGGAGGCAGCGGCCACCGCTGCCTTTTCAATTACCTTGACGGCATAGTGCTTCTTGGAGGCGCGATGCTCGCACAGCCGGCACACGGAGAAGGTGCCGCGTCCCAGTTCCTGCAGCAGATTGTACTCGGCATGGAAGTTGCCGGGCAGCACGCCCGGCAGGCTGCGAGGAGCACCCGCAGCAGATGCAGAAGCAGAAGCAGATGAGGAAGCACCAGCGGCAGGAGCCAAGGCTAGATTGTGATGCAGAGGACTGGCACTGGTGGAGCAGCTGCTATTCGAGGACGTGATGCACTGACTTTCGAGCAGGACCGGTGCCACAAAGCTGAAGCCGCGAAAGATCTCGTGCGCGGAGGCGGAAATGGGGCCGCCGGGCGAGTCGCGCGGCGATTTCGATGTGTACTCCACGTCGAAGTAGAAGGCATCGTCACGGCTCACGGCCGGTATGAACGGCGGACGGACCTGCTTCCGCTCCAGCCTCACCCAGTCGATGGTGGCGAAAAAGCAGTGCGCCTTAATGTCCAGTATACCCTGGGCGCCCGCTCCCAGGCGATTCAGCGGATTTCGCTTGAAGAGCGCCCGCAGCAGGGACTGTGCCTCCGGCGATAGGTTCTCCGGCATGCCCAGCTTACTCCTCAGTATCTGGTTCATGGTCTCCTGCCGCGTCTGGCCGTGGAAGGGCAGATTGCCCGTCAGCATCTCGTACATGAGGACCCCGAATGACCACCAATCGGCGGCAAAGTCGTGTCCCTTCCGATTCACAATCTCCGGCGCCATGTACTCCACCGTTCCGCAGAAGCTGTACGTCTTGGATCCGTCCAGGGGCTGCTTGGAGAGGCCGAAGTCCGTGAGCGCTATGTGCCCGTGCTCGTCCAGCAGTATGTTCTCCGGCTTCAGGTCCCTGTAGATGATGCCCAGCGTGTGCAGGTGGTTCATGGCCAGCGCCAGCTCGGCCAGATAGAACTTGACGTCCTCCTCGGTGAACATGACCTCCTTGGAGAGGCGCGTGAACAGATCGCCGCCGCGCAGGAAGTCCAAAATCAAATAGAGCTTGCCGGGCGTTTGAAACGCATAATGGAGGCGGACAATGAAGGCGTGCCCGACATCGGCCAGGATCTTGCGCTCGTTGGTGCTGCGCACGCGATCCTTGACCTTTAGGGTGGCCTTCTTGAGCACCTTCATGGCGTACAGGGTCCCAGCATCCTTGCCAATTATTTTGCGGACGAGGAACACCTTGCCGAAGCTGCCCTCGCCCAAAACGCGCAACAGTTCGAACTGGGAGGGATCGGCCTTGTCGTGGCCCTCTTTGATGACCTCCTTCAGCTCGAACTCGTTCTCGTCGAGGGCTAGGGCAGTGCCTTCAGCTCCTCCTCCTCCTCCGCTGGCTGCGCCCTGCTGCGACTCCGAGTCGCTCAGCTCCATCAGCTCGGGCGGCGGGCAGCAGAGCGTCCGATTTAGGGCGTGACTGCTGCCCCGCTGGCCGCCCTGCTTGGGCGAGATGTGGTGCTGTTCCAGCGCCGCCTGCAGGGCCGATTGCTGCACCTGTTGTTGCCGGCGCTGCGATGATGTCACCGTGGTCACAGCACCGTTGTTGCCATTGTTGTTGTTGCCGCTGCTGCCGGCCCCGCTCTCATCGTCCTCGGTGGGCGTGTGCTCCATGGGCGTGACCGCCAGGCTGCTGCAGCCGGACGAGGTGATCTGCAGGCGCTGGCGCAGCTGCAGGCCCATGGCGCTGCGCTGCTGCTGCTGCTGTTGCTGGAGCATCTCGTGGTTCTCATGGTTGCCAGTCTGCTGTGACGTCTCCTGCTGCTGCTGCTGCTGCTGCTGGCGGAGATCCTTTTGGGAATCGGCCAGCGGCATGACTCCAATCGCTGCTGGCGTCTTGTGGCTGCTCCGCCTCCTCCAGCGACGCCTCCACTTTGCCGCCGCCTCCGCCGCTGTTGCCTCTCCTCTTTGCTTTCTCTTTGCTCTCGCCCACTTTCCTCTGCCTCTGCCTCTCCCTCTTTCTCTTCCTCTCCCACTCGCTCTCTCGGCTCTGCTCTTTGCTTTATCACTTCCGCTATACTCCCACTCGCTCTCTCTCTCTCTCTCGCTCGCTCGCTCGCTCTGCTGTTGCTTCTTTGCTGGCGGATTTCCTCCTTCTGTTCCGCTTTGCCCACGTCCTCCAAGCTTTTATAGTTGCTGCCTCGCTCTCACACACGCACGGCTGCTGCTCTTGGGTTACTACCACAGACAGCTGTCTCCTTATCACTATTATTTACACAACTTAAAAACATTAAACAATTGTTTTTTTGTTTTTTTTTTTTTTTGGAATATTTTCCCCATCGGGTGTGACCGCGGCGACAGTGTGCAAATATACCGAGTCCAGGCACGGCCAAAGCAAATATACTGACTAAATATACCGATAGCGTTTTGAAACGGAAACTTGTGCCTATCGATTAATCGATTGGTTTTGTCAAGCGCGCAACTTGGAATTTAAGACTTGACGAGAGATTTTACTTATTTCATATTAAAATAGATTGAAAAACTACTCACTTTGTGCATATCTGCAGGGCGCATCTGTACACGGACACAATGCTAACGACAAAGTGCAGGAAAAGGGCGAATATCAGTCCACAGGCGGCGGACACCTCGCTGTTTGTGGTTATAAGGTCGAACTAGGAGTTAAAAAAAACCCAATTAAAGATATTTCTTTGTAGATATAAAGCCTCCAATCTCACCTGATCATCGCTGCCCTTCTGCTCCGCCATCCGGTTGAGATCCCGCGACAAACCCACACCGGAAATGGCCAGCGCCAGAGTGCTGGTGGCAATGCAAACCAAACTCAAGGCCAGGAAGGCCGTCTGCGTCTTCCGCATGCTGACCACGCCCAGCGAGCCCGTCACCGCGGCCGTCAGTCCCGTCCAGATGCCACAGCCGGCCATCGAGAGTGCGGCCTCCCGGACGATCAGGAGCGAGCCGAGAGCCACCAGAGTGATGGCCAGGAGGAGCTGCAGCGTTCCGAGCACAATCTGGAGGGGAAAGGCCGAGCAGCACTCGTTGCTGGCCTTGCGCCGCCGCCTGTCCTTCGAGGAGAGCGACGACGTGGAGGCGGCACTGCCGCCGCCCTCGCTGCCCGCTCCCCCCTTGTACTTGATGAACTCCGGGGGACAGCGCTGCTTCCGGCTTATGCGCGAATCCAGCGTATTGGCGCCACTCTTCGGCTTGGTCAGTGTTGCCGGCAGCTGCTGCTGCTGCTGGCGCGTGGCCATGGCCTCCTCCAGCTGCTGCTTGAACTCCTGATGTGAGATCAGCTTCGGCTGATCAGCCGCCGCTGCGGCGGCCGCCTTGCTCTTCTCCGTATCCAAATCCAAGGCGGCGGACAGGAGCTTCATGGCCGGCGGCTTCTCATCGTAAACGGGACTCGAATATATGTGACTCTGGACATCCTGGCGCGACTGCTGATCCTGATCATGATCCTGATCGCGCTGCTTCTCCAGCATGCCGATCTGCGAGTTGGTCAGACTGCCGCCGTTGGTCGTGTTCGTGCTCTGCTCAATGGTCGTGACCACCTGGAGCAGCTCCTCGCGATTCAGGCTGCGATCCACAATGGTGTCCAGGCTGCCGGTTGTCGAGTCATGCGAATCAATGGTGCGGGCCGGTGAGGCCGAGTGCCTGCCGCCGCCCGTTTGCTGTTGATGATTGCTGGTCTCTGTCATAGCTGGTGGATTAATGGATCATTGACAAGCTGCAAAATGGACAAGAGAAGGTTTTTTATTAAAATAAATTATTAATTAAATATTTTTAAGCCCTTGAGGGGTGTAATTATATTAGTTTAAAGCCTCCAACGAAGTTAAGGACTCGTTACCGACCTTATAAATCATATATATTCTTGATCAGCATAAAAAGCCGAGTCAATTTAGACATTTTCGGACAAAAAAATAGTGTTAGTTAAATAATTGGACAATTTTATCGTAAAAATTGTGAAAAATATACAAAAATATATATTAATCTTTAAGCTCTTTAATTTACAATGCTGAATCTTTAACCTAATAAAAATAAGCCTAAAAGCTTTCCAAATTTAAACTAACGATTTTTTTGGGTTTGTTATAATCGCTTTTTTTGCAAGGCTATATTTTATTAATATTATTATTATTATTTTATAAATCTGAATATTTTAAATGCTTCTTTAGTATTTTCCGTGCAAAATGCTTCTCTTTTATCAAATATAATCAAAAATGCAAACTTAATTTCTTAATTTCCTGTTTTAATTTTATTTTCTTGAGTGTATAACGTTTCCGCATGAAAAGTGGATTAGCAAAAAGATAAAAGAAACATAAAAAAAAACGGCAAGCGGGCAGCAGGTTCGTTGCCAGAGTCTTTTGTTCGGCTCACACACTTTCGAAAGGCGTTGGATCGATCAATCGTTGGATCGATCCAGCTATTGATCGCCAAGTCGCCATTCATTGATCGCTTGATTGATCTCTTAAGCCGCAATTTTGTCGCATAATCGCCTGCCCAGAAATATGTACAGAATTCAAGTAGTTCTTTGACGCAGAAATTAAACCAGAATTGGAAACCAATCAACATTTGTCAACCAGCTGGCATTGTCGAGTGTTCTTTTTCATTGAACACCTTGACATTTGCCTCACGCGGGTCCGGTTTTTTTTTTCTGTTTTGTTTCTTATTTTTTTATAGCTTTGTTTGGCAATTAAACAAAAAAAAAAGCGAAACCGAAACTGAAGTCAGAAACCAAATGAAAAAGGCTTAAAGGTAAGACCATATAAAAGGTGGCTTTAGTATTAATATTTAGGTAACTTTCTTTTATGTATTTTAGCTAGTTTTATGTATAGTTTTATATAAATTTTCTATATTGTTTTATTTGTATATTATATATATCTCTTGAAAGCTGGGTGTGTTTCTAACTTGGCGGCACCATGCGGCGTATGCGCGATATCGCTTAGAGGTAAACCACTTGAAATGGCATCTGATATGGCCACAAATTGTTGCCAAGTGCAAGTGCTGCAAATTGGCTTTTATCTAGGGGAGTGGAGCAAAAAAAAAAATAACTCCGGACCAGAAACTAGACAGAATATTTAAAAACAAAAAACTGGCTTTAGTCTAGCCGTATAATTATAAGCACAATTACAAAATTATTTAATGTTTTTGGGGGTAACTTTAAGAGAATTCTTAAATTCAAAATTATAGGTTGTATACTTCTTGTATTAGGAACAATTTTAAATTGTCTAGAAAATTAACGTAAAAGTACTTTAAATTATTATTTAGTAAATAATTTAAAAGAAAGAACTTTTTCTATGATAAATATTTAATATTTAACATTTAAACTTTACTATATAAGAAAGAGTCTTAAAATATACCCTTAGCCAGACAATTAAATTTCTGAAATATATATAAACATTATTAATTATATTTCCAATGCAAAATCGTTTAAAATTTAATGATAAATCAGTCTCATCTTCTGTTATTATTATTTATTTAAAAAACAGATACAAATTCCCATTTTGAACTCTTTAATGTTATAAAGAAAAACGAATAAAAAATATGACAATATTTATTGACATCTAAGAGACTGAATTGTACAGGATTTTATTATAAAGTTCATTTTTTATTTATGTAATTAATCTTCTATAAAGTATCAATATAAAAAATGAACCGTATAATAAAATCCTCTATAATTCACTCTCTTAAATATCAATAAATATTATTAATATAATCTTTTAAGAATATATCACTCATTTTTCCTATATATTTTCCTGTTGGAAAAACCAAAACTAGGTCACCATCTCCGCCTTGGCTAAATGCAAAAAAAAGAAGTAAAAAATAAAAACCAAAACAAAGCCCCGTCTCGGAGTCAGTGATCTCTTCTTGGAGAGCTCTGGAAAGTTGGTATTTAGCTTTGGTATTTCTCGCTCTTTGCTGTTGACATTTCGCCACTTGCCAGCCAGTTCCCGCTCCCGTTCCCCGTTCCTCCACCTCGGAGAGGCACAGAGCTTTCCACTGTCCCCCAAGTCCGGCTGCTGCTCATTTGTGGCACTTTTCATTTCCATTTCATTTTCACTGTTGACTTGACAGCAATTAGGCGTAATTGGCCAGACACACACCTCACACACACACACACTCCAGCAGCTCTTCAATTAGCATAGCCAGTACATGCCTTCGATTCCTATTTATCCAAAGGCCCAAAAAAAAAACCCCAGCTCCAAGTCAATTCCCACACTCGACAGAGATCTCAGCTGAGCTTATGGCTAGAAAATAACTAATCATTGAAATATATAAAAGATAATTAAATATATTAAATTTAAATTAAATATAGTTTAAATAATACTGAAACTACTAGAAAATATTGATATAACACCACATTGAGCATATTCCTACATTTATTTGTAATGTAAATAAAATTTAATATACATATTTCTAGAAGTATGAAAATTTACATCCACAAAAAACTCTTTAAAAAAATACTCTTAAATAAAGTAACAAGTATTTTAAAGTATTTTTAAAAGACTAGAAAATACTTAAGAATACAATAAATAGAGAAAATACCAAATTACGCATATTCCTAAATCTCTTCTTAATGTAAATAGAGTTTTTCTTATTTAAAAGCATTTAAAGCCTTATTAATTAAAGATTTCTTTTTTTATGCATTTGATGTTTTGATATATTGATGTAAAATATAGTTTAATTTAAAGAAATGTAGTTTAATTTAAGAAGTCTTTCATTAAATATGAAAATATTTCACAAGAATGGGAAACTATTCAAAAATATGTAAAAAAGTGAATCAAAATTCCTCTAGCTATTCCAAGAAATAAATTACATATGCGAATATAATATTTCTAGATCAAATAATATACAACATTTTCTTCTGGAAAATAAATAACAATGAAGACAATCTTTAATTATTTTTAATTTAACTGACTTAACATCTTTTTTTTGCATCCTCAATGCAGCTTGCAAAAAAAGCCTACGTTTATTCTTTAAGTTTAATAACACAATCTTAAAGTTTATAATTATAATTTTTTAAGGCATACAACAAATATGTTTAATATATATTTTAACTCCCCTTTTAGCTAATTTAATTTAGCTAAAGTTTTTTTGGTGCAACATCTAATGGGCCAACACTGTTGCCAAATGGCAGCTGCTGTTGCTGCGCTCGAAAATCGCCCAACCAAAAACCGCAACTGCAACAGCCACAAGCAACTTGCCATAATGCAAAAAAAAAAAAAAAGAATGCAAAAAAAAGGAAAAAAAAGAAACATAAACATTCAAATTTGTCGATAAATCAGTAGAGCAAATAGCGAAACGCGAAAGAAGGAGATTAAGATAAAAACAGAGATGGGAAGATACATTTGAGGGGATTTCGAAGAGCTCTTCAAGAGATATCAAAGAGAGTTGAGTTAGGGAAAGAGATTTTTAGGAATAAAAGAGTTTTATTTAAATAATAGATTTAAATATATTTATTATGATTATCCAAGTTTGATAATGGATGCTTTATTTGAATAGAAAGATAAATACTTGGAAACATTTGGAGAACACAATTTAATTCTATTACAAAAATTCGTAAGTTCTTACGTTTCAGAAATATATTTTCCGGAATATTTTTAGCTTAGTTATGATCGATTTAGATTCCTTTCTTGCCTTTTTTTTTAAGAGCGAATTTTTGAGATAAAAATCACTTAAATGCAGGTTATAAAGAAAATATTTATAAAATAATATGACGTATAATTAATTTTAATAAATCTTAGTATATATGTTGTAATAAATGTAAAAATTATATTCTCTTCACCTTGTAATAATATTCTTAAAATACATATTGTTTTAAGCAAAATTTGTAGATTTTTCACAAACTTAAAGCAACAAATTGTGCAACATAAACAAGAGACAAAAAAAGAGGCTCAGCTGCTTCTAAAACTAAGTTTAAGCCACAGCTGCTTTGAGATGACTGCACTGAAACAAATTGAGTTAAGTTCATTAAAATTACTTAAAAAAATATTTAAAAGTAAATTAAATAAAAATACAAATCAATTTTATATTAAACAGAAATTTTAACTAATTATAAATATATTTAATACAATAGATCTTTGGCTGCACATTAAAAATACTTATTTAAACACACTTTCCTGGCTTTTTACACTAAAAAAAAATTAAATAAATTCTAATTCATTTTTAGACATTAATATGAACAAAAAATTAAATAATTAAACTAAATTAATAATTCAAAAAAGCCTATAAATATTTTAAAATTCCCATTTTACTTGTATTTTCAATTTGAAAACACTTACTATTTATTTATTAAGCCAACTTTATAGCCCCAAAAAATACATTTCAAAACGTTTGCCATGTGCATGAAGTAGGAGGAGGAGGAGGAGGAGGTGGCAGCCACCTACTACCAAAATGTAGGCCTCGATGCATAATTTAAGCCAACGCCAAAGCCAAGTCAAACTCGGCTATGCAAACACACATTCCGCACACCCGCTGTCACAACTCTAATCTAAAATGGCAGGGTTTTTTTTGTTCAATTAATTTAGGCAAAATAGTGAAAAAAACATAATTAGCAAATCCAAAAATTAGGAAATCGAAATGCACGCAAGAAATATATAGGCGAGTTTCTATTTGGTTCCGCTGGCAAAGCCAAGCCGGGCGTTAATATGAGGAAATCCTCTTTGGGGGCTCCATTAAAAAATAGTTGGGCAAAAATTGGTGTACGTCAATCAATTGGCCACCAAAAATTATGGCCAACATTGGATGCCAACGATGTCGAAGCCGTCTAGTGAAAGTGTTGATGTCGGCTTTGGGTTTTGGGTCTGCATGTGAACGCAGGTATGAGGTATATATATATATCTATATATATATATACAAGTGAGCTGACCGCAGCTCAATGCTGCTGCTGGTCCAAACCGGTGCAATTTTTACTTTCAGGAAAACTTATCGACATCCCACTTCCCCCCTTTTAAGCCTCTTTCTCCATTTCTCTAGTGTTGTTGCTTGGCTGCCGGATTTTCATATTTCCGTTTGACTTTGCCCTTTGCTTTGCGCAAAAAAAGGTGAAAAAAAAGTAGTATAACCAAGAAAAACAAATGTGAAAGAAAATTGTGGGCAGCATTACCAAGAAAAACCAGTTGCTCATATTATTTTGGCATTTTTTAAAAGAGAATTTTGGATTATTAGAAGAAATAAATTAAAAATTTAGAAGAAAATATTTAGCAAAAATTTGCGAAAAATATATTTGATAAAGTTTTCTGTATTAAAATTAAAATAAAGTTTACCTAGTTTTTAATGCTAAAAAATATATATAAATCCTTGATAAATAAATAAATCAAATAGAAATCTTCATAAAATATAATCTTTTCATTTAAAATATTTAATTTCATAAATATGCCTGTCAGAAGCTTAATAATTATCCTGAAAATAATTCAGAATTCATGAGATTTCTTGTTATTAAATTTTAACAATTGTTTTTAGCATTTTCAATGAATAGTTGTATTTTTTGTAGATTTAAAAACGATTTTTGTAGGGATAAAAATTTTTTATACAGCTTACAAAGAAAATATTTCGAAAATAATATAAAAAGTATTTTAAAAAGTCTTTTGTATTGTTTAAATTTAAGAATTAAGTATTTTTAGTGATTAATATAAATAGTTAAATACAATTTTTAGTTTATTTTAGATAAATAATTATGAAAATGTGCTTCTCCTTTAAAATGTAATTATTTAGTTGGGAAATATCTCTAATATAATATCTCTTTATTTATACAAAAAAAAATAATAATTATAGAGTCTTATAATTATTTAATTTCCACTCATAAAAATATTCTCAAGTCATTAAAACTTAAGCTTAACTCAATTTGCAATTATCAATAAGACACCTTTTGGCATTGCTTCGTCGAAGGAAATATATTTCTCCTTTAAAAGTAAAATATCTCTTTATATATTAAACAAATATTTAAAGAGTTTCATAATTATTTAATTTCAACCCATAAAAAACTGCTGGAATCAATTTGCAATTATCAATAAGACACCCTTTTGCATTGCTTCATCGTTTCTTCTTTAAATATAAATATTTTAGTTACAGAATATCTATATTTATTTTAAAGAAAATATTTAAAGAGTCTCATAATTATATAATTTAATCATAAAAAGCTGGTTAAATCAATTTGCAATTATCAATAAGAGACACCCTTTTGCATTGCTTCATCGATGATGCGCAGAAGACACCTGCAAAAGAGGTGGCTGCCTTTTGTTGCGAGTCTGTGAAAGATCCCACAACATTGACTGACTGTCTGACTGATTGACTGCCCAACTAATGGCTATATATAGTGTATATATACTACATCCAGATGATGAAGATGCTTCCTGCTAGCCACGCAATAGCTGCTCATATTATGTGATTAGATATTGTGATGCATGTCGTCGTCGTCGCTCGCTGGTTGCTTGGTAATTAAAACGCCTGCCTCTCGTGACAGAGACAAGCGGCAAGAGAAGCTAATTAAAATATCAAAAGAGCGTGCCTGACTGCCACGTGCAACAACAATAACAACTAAAGTCATAATAATAGCAACAACAACAATAACTGTGAAATGTGACACTGCAGCGGCAGTTGCAACACTTGAGTTGCTTCTGTTGTAACATTGCATCACCATCATCATCGTGATCATGATCATTGTTTTTATTATAATCATCATCCAAAGAAAACAATCTTTAAGAACAATCCTCTGGCAAATAGAGCAGGCCTCAGGTGGGCGGCAAAGACGATGACAGTTTTTTATGCCTAAATTGCGCTCCATTTGCTAATAGGAGCAAGTCAGCAAGTTTGCTGCCTAAGTCATTCGTTTCAAGGGGATAATTTATGTGTCTGCTGGCCAAGAACGAGCAACAACTAACAAATGTTCTAAATACAAAAAAAATATATATATTTTGCTGGGCTTTAAATGTGAAGATGTGATAAAGAACTTGTTTTTTTCGGTTGAGAAATAAATTAAAAACTTTAATTTAAAAGGCAGTGAACGAAGGAACTGGAGAGTTTATAAATTCTTTGAGACTGTGAAAATTATTTTAAGGGGAAAGTGAGAACTAAAAGAGGTTTTATATGATAAAGAAAGCTATATATATGCCTTAATAAAATTATAATAATATTTTCTAATAAATATTAAAATACAATAACTCTAATATGATTTTATTATCATATTTCATTACAAAAACTATCAATCTGTTCTCTTAATTAAACACTTTTCTTATTATATTTTAATATACAAGATATTATTAAATTGAAAATAAAATATTATCATTTAAATATTATAATATAATCTATAAGAGAATGAATATAAAAGCATTTTAAATCAGAGAATAAATTTCTTTCATTTCTAAGTTTTTTAATTCAATATAAAGATTCTTTCGCTTAAAAGTAAATATAATTAATATAAATATAATTAAGTATAATTATAAAACTTAAGCCTCCGAAATTAAAGAAAAAACAGTCTGCTTTTTACTAAAAAAAATATATAAATATCAAAAATTTTATTAAAATGGAAATACTTATATTCCAACACCTAAAAATGATTTAATATATAAATAACCCTTGTAAAATTTAAGAACAAAATGTCTGTTCTTTGAATATACAAGTTGTTCTTTCAAATTTAAAAATAAAAAATTTTATTAAATATTAATATATGTTTTCTAACAAATATTAGGGATTAAATATGATAATAAAACTCTTTAAATTTTATAGAAAAAATAGTTTTAAAGATTTTTTTTCCTATTTAAGATACTTATATTCAACTTTTCTACCTTTTGTTGTGTATTTTCTAGTATCTCTAGATTAAAGAACAAAATATCTGTTCTTTGAATATACAAGTTTGTCTTTTAAATTTTAAGTTTAATATTTTTATTAAAAATTGATACATATTTCCTAACAAATATTAAATTATGAAAAACTAATTTAGATAATAAAACCCTTTAAATTTTTAAGAAACAAGAAAGGAAGCTAACTTCGGCACGCCGAAGTTTGTATACCCTTGCAGATTCCAATTGTATCAATTCTAATCTATCCCAAAATAATATAATATGAATTACATTCATATTTATACAATTTTACAGTTTTACATTTTTTACAGTTTTACATTTTTTTACCGATCGTTTGTATGTCAGCTATTTGATATAGTCGTCCGATTCTTATGAAATTTACAACAAAATTCTGAAAAAATATGAAATACTAGTATCCAAAAGTTGAAGAAATTATGTTGAAAATAGACAAAGTTATAATTCTTTTTTCTAAAAATTTCCCGATTGTTCCTATGGCAGCTATATGATATAGTCATCCGATTTTTATGAAATTTAATCTGAAAATCTAGAATACTATATAAAGCTCATAACCGAGAGCTGATCAAGATATCTTCAAAAACAGTGAAATTAAAATTTTTTTTCTAAAAATTCACGGATCGTTTGTATGGCAGCTATATGATATAGTCGTCCGATCTGGCCCGTTCCGACTTATGTACGAGTGAGAGTATATAGAAGACCATCTGCAAAGTTTCATTCAGATAGCTTCAAAACTGAGGGACTAGTTCGCGTATAATCGGACAGACGGACAGAC
>VNJS01017376.1:0-14806 GCA_008042575.1 Drosophila watanabei | reverse complement strand
AAACGCGAGAAAAGTAGCACAGCGCGGATAGATACGCGGATGCGTGGAGCGATTAAGCGGCGTGGCGCGCAAAACCAATTTTGTTTCTATATTTTTTGATTATGTATTTAGCATAGAGAAAACAATTCCATCCGTATATTTAGCGTCTACCTGTGTGCGCGAACGATGACAATGGAATATTCTGAATGAAAAGCAAATCTCTCGCTCGGATAAACAGTTTTCGAAATAAATATTTACAAAAAGAAAGAACATTGCCATGGCGAGAAGGAGTGCTGTGAAAAACATTTCCCTATTTATCACAATCTTAATAAGGTAAAAAAGTAAACCTACAGCGAGTGTGTGTAATATAGTGTAATACAAGCTCTTATCAGACTGCGTCTAGTTGATTTATTAATAAACATACTAAATCCTATTCTGGGTTAGGCCATATGTGGGCCATATAGTCTGTGGTAAGCCTTTTATGTGAAACGCAAAGTAACTTATCGCCGCAGCCAAATCAAACTGAACTGATTGCGTTTTATGGTTATTATAAATGACATGAAAATAGGTGCAAAGTTTAGGCACTTAGGCTTACCTGGCTTCTAGTCTCAGATTTCTGAGTCTGATGAGGATCACACGCACAATGTGTGGTAATTAGGTGCCATAAACTTCCAAGGTAGCAGAAATGCTTCCTCAGCACTCTCAAAATTCAAAACAGGGCGACGGAAGACCCCCAGAAGATACCTTTATCGCTCAACCCCAAGCAGCGAGGCAGGTTTTTTGGGCCCCCAATTTAAAAATTCTTATCACAGCAACGGAGGCGGCGGATGGCTATAAAAAGGTTCTGTTTATCAATCGTATATATAACACAACGCTCTTAGATCTTGCCTCTATATATATTTCCTCGTGTCATCTCACCTCCAGATCGCATTTAGGCTCTTGGTCGGTAGTTATCATCCGGCAATCTCAATGAGAATCGACAGCCGCTGTCATAAGTAGATTTATTTAGATTTATTTCCATTGTGGAATTGATAAACGGGTTTCGAGTGCCCGAGTGAGAACGGGTTGGACAATAAGCCCAAATTGGCTTAAATTTAATTATTCCTTGGACTGTGTTTTTGTAAAAACCTCAAGTGGAAGCAAAGTACTTCTATTACCCAGAATGTCGCAACGCGGTTTGATTGTTTCCATCAAAATAGCAAGCCAATTGCTCCGATGGTCACAAAAGTCAACTGGAATATGTTTTGAGGCAAACTTTTCAATTAAAATTGTAGAAAAACAAGTAACAAGGGATGGTTTTTTAGAAAATCGATTATGAAATATCGAAAAAAAATAGCATTATAACTAATATTAAGGAAAAGTTGGTATTTATATGATGTTTTAAGACAAGTTGAAGCTCTTCTTTGGTAAAGTTCTGTTTATATATTTAAAATATTGATTTCTACATCAGTATTTCCTTCAGATATCCTTGTTCCACGTCAAGCTTAAAAAAATAAGTTCTTCCAAGCAAAAAATATATAAATATTCGAGTCTGAAATTCGGTATACTTTGTTTATTTTATAAATTTTACCCTTGCTAATCAGTGATAATTGTCCGCGAGTCACTCGCAGAAAGAGTGTCGATTCTGTCAGCTATGATTTTCGGTCTTTATACGACCGGGTTTGAGCCTCAATACGAAGCGAATTTAAATATTTGTCGTTTTGCCACTCGAAATCAAACAAAGCTGCTACCGAATTCCAAATTTTTTTTCATTCGCTTATATTTATTAAGTAAATATTTTCGCTGTATTTTATAATGTTTCACTTTGTATGGCGTATTGTTGAGTTTAACGCCTTGAACGTAAGCGAAATGCTACGAAAACTTGTTAATTGTCAGTTAGACCCACTTAGAGCCCTCAGGAAAAACGCGCGGGGATATATTAAGAGATGATGTATGTATTTTCAAAGATTATTTTTGGAAGCAGTATATCAGAAAATTGAGTTTGAAAACAACCAAGAAGATGCTGACCTACCTCTCTATCTGTATAATATATTAAGTTGTATAGTTTTGGGACAAAATCAGCCAGCTTTTTCGGGGATCTATCCCTGTCACTCTGGGATCCGGCACCTCGACATGTGCTAAGTGGGCATCATGTGATGTACTCTCCTCGGTGCGCTAATAGAACCGCCATATAGACGGAGCAAACAAGAGATTTCCATACTGCGCAGGCACACGGCTGGGAGTTGTGCTACCGTTCAGATTAGTGGCTCTATATACATATATCTGTTTACTCCAAGTCGGCTAGAAGCAGTTTGCAGTGCCTGAAACCCATCAGAAGCTATTTTTAAATGCGAGTTGCGAAAAATAGAACATGCTTTCTGGAGGTTCTTTTTAAGACTTATCTGGCTGTGGCGAATTTCCTGGATCTCTTTTTGGAAGCAGAAACAGAAAAACAGAGCTAATTAAATAGTCAGTATCTGTTTTTAGTACTCGGTCCGTCGTATCTGTGTTTTCCCCAAGCAATTAAGTCTTACCTGGCGTCTGCTTATCATGTTTTGGCCCTAAATGTTGCCACGGAATTATCACCAGCAATTTGAGGGCTGTTCTGGGGTCCAAAAATAGCCCAAAAATCATTAGATAGTCTAGTCTAGGTCTGGTCTGGTTTATTGACTTACCAATTATCTGCCACTTAGACTGAGCCAAGCCGTCGAGGAGGCTGATGATGACCATGAAGCAACCACAACCACCACCGCGAAGATCACTACGATGCCGGACTTTACGCACGGCTGCTATGACTGGACGTCAGCTCCGGAGGCAGCGGGCGGAAACTGTGCCAGACTGACCCGGAACGGAACCCTGAAGTGCTACGGCGGGATGAACAACCTGGCCGGTTTGACGTAAGTACTCTTGGCACGCTGTTTGTCCAACTGAAGTGTGTGTAAACACCCAAATTTAAGTCTTATATCGTAAAGTAATATAATATTTACCTTTTGTCTTTAAGAAAACTCAGCCGGCATCAGCCAGCGCTGGATATGCTCCTCTGCGGCTGGCCACACGATGGCTTCAATCCCCTCAAGGAGCTCCAGAAGCTGCCCCATCTGCGATCCCTCACCATGGAGTACAGCGGCTTCACCGAGTTCAAGTTCGACTTCCCGGAAATGCACGACCTGCGGACTATAAACATTTCCTGGACGAATCTCTCGTACATCTCCTCGCGCACCTTCAAGCGAGTGCACTTCCTCAGGGTCCTGGACCTGCGCTGGAACCAGCTCATCCAGCTGGATGGACCCCTGTTGCTGCCCCGCAACTTCGAGCAGCTGTATCTGGCGGGGAATCCCTGGAACTGCACCAGGAACTTCAAGTGGATGCTGCTCCAGCCGGAGAAGGGGCGACTGGTGGTGGACAGGGATGAGCTCATATGCATGGATCGAAAGTACAAAGAACGCCAGATGCTGCTCGTCATGCACTACAAACTAGTGAGTTTTTAAAGCGATTACTTTTGATATTTGATTTTAAATAAAATATATTTTTAGGAGCTAAAAACGCAATGCCAGTCTCATGAAGATCTGAAGAACTGCACTTGCTTGATGCATCATATCTTGCCCAAGACCCACATTCCTTTATATACAGTGAACTGCTCCCACTTGCAGTTCCAACGCCTGCCAGCCTTTTTGCCGGAAAACACAACCACCTTAATCATTAATGATAATATGGTAAAGATAACAAATTCTCTCTTACCTAACCTTAAAATAATTATATCTTTTTCTCTCCAGATCAGCGACATAAATCCGCTGCGTGACAATCCCCACTACCGGCACGTGGTGGACATCCAGCTGGAGAACAATCGCGTGGCCAATGTGGATGACCTGGAGGACACCTACTGGCTGCAGAACTTCCGGCTGCTCAACCTGCGCGGCAACAATCTCCGAAAGCTGCACGTGTATGCCTTGGACAATGCTTTGGATGACAACGAGAATGCCAATCTGTTGCTGCTCAGCCGGAATCCCTGGCACTGCACCTGCAAGTTCGGCAGCCGGTTGCGCGAGCTGCTCACCAAGTACAAGGACATTGTGCGGGATGCCTGGAATGTGTCCTGCACCTACATGCAGGAG
The DNA here is from genome assembly GCA_008042575.1 of Drosophila watanabei. Classification (NCBI taxonomy): domain Eukaryota; kingdom Metazoa; phylum Arthropoda; class Insecta; order Diptera; family Drosophilidae; genus Drosophila; species Drosophila watanabei. The sequence continues at coordinate 10,736 of VNJS01017376.1, read as the reverse complement.
GACGAGCAGCGGCTGGCCAAGGTCCTGACCCTGAGTCGCCAGGACATGTGCAATGTCAGCGTGGACAGTGGACCGCTGATCCATCCCATTGACTGGCTGAACGCGGTGCTGGCCAGCCTCATCCTGCTCATCCTGGGCAAGCTGGCCTTCGATTACTATCACTACAAGTATTACGGACGAGTTCCTTGGATCGTGATGAAAATGCCGTAGGTTTTAGTTATGAAAATATCGAAAAGTTTGATGTATCGAAAAATATTGCATTTAACGTTAAATTATTCAAATAGTCGAATGATATCGTTTTCCAGCTATATTGTATCGATATATCAAACAGAAAATCGATTAAAATATCGATATATTTTCGATATTTCCCGCCTTTCCCAGTTTCAACCTCATAAGAAAGTATTTCTCAAACACAGACGACAACGCGACGGTTTTGTCGGTTTATTTTTCGAAAATCTACAAAACAATACCGATCTTTGTATCATATATGAATATTTATGTATATATATATATATAGGTATTTATGTAGTATGTATATTTAAGCTAAGTCAACGCAAAAACTCTCAAAATAGTTGTTTGTCTTCTATGTGTATAGCATTTTGCCGCTAAAACGTTTTCATAGTTTAAAATCATGCCTCCTCCTTCTCAAGTTCCTTTACATGCGACGGTCTTTTGCATTTAAATTGGCACAAAGCGCTTAATAATAATAACTTAATAATAATAATAATAGAACAGCTGGACAGAACGGAATGTGTGCATAAGCTAGTTACAAATAATTATTCCACCTAAACGAATCTAATTCCGGCATCGTATTTACAATTAAAAGCTCCTTTGGTAAAGCAAAACAAGTGTAAGATAGTAACTAAAATTAAGATTAGTACAGATTACAAGCTTATAAATTAAACAACAACAGTACTGGACATTGTAAACGAAGCATAAAAACACTTTTGTACTTTACATCGATCGAGTGAAGGGATAAAACAAGGCAAAAGGGAATCCCACGCGAGGGCGGGATCGGAAAAGTTCAACGACTGCTGCGTTTCTTTTTGTAAATTTGCATATAAAATTCGTCAAAGCAAGAGTATAAATTGTTTAAAATCGAGTTCCCTTGTTTAGGTTTATGATATGAAAACACTTTCCGAACACACACATTTCGCGTGGGAGCTGGAGACTGCAAAGTAAACAACAGCAGCGGATGGCATTAAGTTGGCTTCTTTACGGGCGCCCCGTTAACGTTTTTGGTTTTCTGTTTTCTGTTTTTTTGGCTAAGCATGCGAGTATTCAATATGTTTATAATTAGACGACGACAACAGTGGTCCAGGCTACTACGTCCTAGAACAGCATGTAGGAATGATCGCGTTCCAGCCGCGACTTGGCGCGCATCTGTATGTTCCCAATGGGGTCCGAGGGCGGCGGAATGCCGTTGATCTGATGGGTGGGCTCCTTGTAGAAGAACTCGGTCCGGCCGCTCTTGTGGCCATAGTAAACCGAGTCGTGGGATCTGTTAAGGATAACATTAAGGCTTAGAATTTAAAGGTTATATTATTATAACTCACCTGAGTATCAAGTCCGTGAGATGATGGTGACCACTGGAGTGTATCGAGTGCATGCTCTCCAGTATGTTAAGCTCTAGGGGATTCCAGGGGCCATTCCGCTGCAGCACATCCCACTTGGCGTCCACGCACATGAAGCTATAGTTGCTGCCATCCCGCTTGTCGCCCTCCACATTCACGTTCAGCGTCTGATTCAGTTGAGATTCCATGTGCGGGAACTTGGCCACGCAAATGTCAAACTAAATCAACAGAATACATTACTATCAGAAAAAGAGAATAATTCCTATACTCACCATCTTCTGCACCACCTTCTGCTGATGACAGGTGCCCTCCTCCATCAGCAGCAGCAGGGTCATGTTCTGCTGGCCACAAATGTAGAGTTCCGTGCGCTGCAAGCCATCGGCTTGACCGGAAGCCGGCGGTGGAGCAGGAGCAGTGGACATGGCAGCCAGGGCATCCACGGCATCCTCGCATTTGAGGGAACTGCGACGTGGAAAGACCTTGCTGCTGGTCAGCGGCGTCTGTATCTCAATCGGTGTGGTCTCACTGAGAGCCAGAACAGAGAGCTTGGCCATTAGGGGCGTTAGGGGTACACCGCCAGGCACATTCCGACCGGAGGCACGCTCCCCGAAAGTGGCCTCTCCCGCCGACTTTAGAGGCAGCGTCATGGAGCGCTTGTCCAAGGGAGTTTTGGCCGTTGCCGAGTTGTTGAGATTCCTGTCGGCCGATGCAGCCTCTGCCTCCGCGGCCTGCTGGCGCATGTGTTCGTCCAGCTTCTGGATTTCGGCATTGAATTCCTTGAACTCAGCCACCAGCGCTGCTAGCTCGGCATCCTGGTGCGCCTGCTCGCTGGCGGCGCCCCACAGGCGACGGTACTGATCGAGGAACTGCTGGAACAGGCTGCGCGAGATCTGCTGTCCGTTGGTGTTGAATACCGGATAGGTGGGATCGCTGATGGTTCGCGAGGTGATCTTCTCGTCGTTCTCTATGAAGTCCGGCGACCCCGAGGAGGAGTCGTCACTGTTGCCACTCCCATTTCGATTGACGTCCGTCTTGAAGCCCGTGATGTGGTTGAGCTTCTTGGAAATGGCGCGCAGGGCATCCTGCAGATCGGCGGACGACTTGCGGCGGGTCATCTGCTTGCTGGGATTGCTGATGAAGTTCTGGAAGAACTTTTCCACGTCGAGTTTGAGTGAATTGCGCCGCGAGTGCGATTTGCCATTCGAGTTGTGGACATCGTCGGCCTTGCCCTCAGGATCATCGGGATTGGCGCAAATGGACATTACACTGCCGACGGGCAGAACTTTGTTCTCGGTCATCGGCGTGTTGCACACGCTGGTGCGTCCAATGAACTCCGGATAGGAGTCTGTCTCGTCAAAGTTGATGGACGCGATCCCGGACTCGGGCAAGTCCTTGCTATGCATGCTCTTGAGGCGCAGTGGAAGGTGCGTTGGTCGCATGGCCTTGGGTCTAGCTGGGGGCATCTCCGAGGTAGCAGGTTGCTGCTGCTGCTGCTGCTGCTCCTGCTCCGGTGCCTGCCCCTCCTCCTCGGGTATGTGCGTGAAGATCAGCGACTTGTCCCGCTTGATCTTTCGCTTGGCGTACTGAAAGGGCATGCCGCCGTGCGGCAACTGAGCCGTGCTCATCAGCTGCAAGTTTTGGGCGCGCTGTGCCTCGCCGGCCAGCTCGCGGTACTGCTGCTGCTCCATGTACACCACCAGCATCTGGACGCCGTTGGGAATGTGAAACTGCTGCTGCTGCGGGATGGACACCTGCTCGGCGGCTGTGCGGATGTGCCGGGGATCGGTGAGGACCAGCTGCTTGGTCACCATGTCGCTCAGCTGGGAGGCCACCACTCTGAAAGGGGAAAGAAGTTAATGTTAAAGAGTTTAAACTTTATAATTTCCACTCACTTGTTGTGGTAGAGAATGGCCCCGCCCAGGATTCCTTTGGTCTGCTGGCAGCTCTGCAGCGTCTGTATGGCCTCCAGGAAGATGTGACTGGCGGTCTGTTGGGGGAATCTATTATATTAAGAGTTCGGAGGCTTGAGGATATACTCACCTTTGGCATGCGCAACCTGGGCACATTTTGGAATGTGTTGCCATTCCTTTGCAGCATCGGCAGATATGTCTCAAAGATGTGGTAGAGCTTCTCGCCGAGATTCCTGCTGTTCAATGCGGGTGGCAGGGCATACTGATCGTAGAGAGTCTGCAGATCTCGGTGGAAAAACTTGAGCAGGGAACTCAGCAGCTCGGCGCGGTGTTCCAGCAGTTCATCGCCTATATTTCGATCAGTGCCAACGGCCTTTAATAATAAAATTTAACATTTAAATAGAGTTTAAAGTGATAAATAGAGATAAGTTACCAAGGTGAAGCGTCCAAACTCCTTGAGCACAAACTTGCCATTCTGCAGGGCCAGGATGCGCGGCTTGAAGAAGCAATCCTTGAGGAAGTACGATGTGCCCATCAGCTGGCCGCACAGAGCCACCTTCTGGGTGTCGGAGACCCAGCTGGGATGGAAGTACAGCACCGCCGATATGGGATCATCGGCCTCATTCTGCAGACACTCGGTGTCGTAGACAAACACGATCATAGTCTCCCTGTAAGTAGATCAAGGTAGAAGTTAAATGAGGTTCAAGCAAGAACAAGTTAATAAATTGTTAAAGTTTATATCTATTTCTATATTTTTCCCCTTCTTAGCTTCACCTCTCGCTGAGGAGTAATGGCTGACTTTGCTGCTTCTGCTGCTGCCATCGCTTGTGCCTGGACTTGCGCCAGTCCCGAAACATGGTTCTCTAAGAGATTCCGAAATCCAAAAAGCTTCCGAACTTAGAGCTGCATCGTTGCGGCGGACGCTTATCACCTTCCGACGAGCGAACACTCTGATTCTGATAAGTCAACAAGCCAATACACAGCGCCAACTGTCTGGGGTCTGATGTGGCCCAGCTGCCTGGCTGAAGTATATAGTAGGTAGTACCTAAAATATGTGATATGGGAGAGCGCCTCGATCAGCATTCTGCTCACGCCAAAGGTGAGAGCGAGCGCAGGTGAGAAAGCGTCGCTGTTTTCTCAATCGGCTGCGGTTGAGCGGGCTTACGAGTCGTATACGTAATGCAAGCATGAAACTGGGGAACCACTCAATGTCACTTGTATTGATTACAGTTTGAGAGTTGAGCTAAGGCTTAGCTTTAGGTTTTTATTTATACATTTTAAAAGCTCTTTCTTTCCTTTTTAATTATTCTTTATTATGTTTAATTCATTAATTAATAAATTCATTCATTGTCACTTGTATTGATTACAATTTGAGAGTTGAGCTAAGGCTTAGCTTTAAGTTTTTATAACTAAATTTTAAAAGCACTTTCAAGGCAACAGTTTGCTATTCAATTATTCTTTATTATTTACAATTTATTAAGCATTCATCCCGCAAATGTTTTTAATAGACCCGCACTGGCCAAGTTAACGCCACCGAATTCCTTTCTCACAAGGCTGTACTTGGCCGTATAGCCATTGGCACCTGCCTCGTAGTTGATCTCAAGGACCAGTGGCTGGGATTTGGGGCGATCGAAAAAGGGCTCCTTGTAGTAGCCCTTGACATTGAGGTTACCTGGAGCGATTTCCCTAACAGTTTCCAGGCGGTATGCCAAACTGGGCAGTATTATGCTTCAGATAATAATAAAAGAGAGTCACTGTATGCTACAAATAAGTTTTTTTTGTGGCTTTACCGAACTTTATATCGATCTTCCCAGGAAAATACAGTCACGCCCTTCGTTTGACGATGCGGCACTAGCCACAAAACTGATTTGGGAACGGAAGAGGCAGCCCAACTTTCACATAAAAAGACTATTAGGAGAAGCTACAAGCAAAACATAAGTCACAGCTCTGGAATATATTTAAATATAAATATAGAACAAACCGTGCTAAATAACTTAAAAGCAGACATGTTGATCTGCTGGCAGTTGCCTTGAGACTGGAAATAGATTTTGGCAAAATTCGCATGATCAAAAAATGAAAAACGAGTCTAAAACTGGCTAAAACTTATTATAAAAGCAAATAAAGCAATTTTCTGGTTTCTTAATTTCCACAAAGTCAAGGTTTATTCTTCTTTTGCAAACTGTTTCACTAATTTAAAACTTTAAAATTAAAGTAATATAATTTCTTCATAGAAATATACTTTATTTCTAAGAATTTATTTAAAACTTAAGCAATTTTCTTTCATTAAAAGCAGAGAGTTCTCTTAACCAGCTATAGTTTTCAAGGCAGCCGGAGGAAGATGTTGAACCACATTCTCTTGCTGGGAGTAACTATTCTTGGCCACATAGCCATTGGGTCCGGCCTCGTAGGTGACTAGAAGGTACTTGGAGTCCGGAAAGGGCTGTCCAAAGCTACCTCTGACCAGAAGCTGCTCCGGAGCAATCTCTTCAACGGTCTCCTCGCGTTCCGTTCCATCTACTTCGATCCTAGAACATTTTAATTTGTAATTTGTATGTTTTTGTTTACTGTTAAACTATTTTGTAATAATTATTTACCTGAGGTAATATTTATTATCGGAAGGCACTAAGAGAACACCATTATCGTTTACGCTCGGCACATGGAGACCATTTGTGGCTGCCGAAATTTCTCCACTTATAAGCCCAACCAAAGTCACCTAAAGTTTTTATTGTTTTAGTTATATCCAAGAGACTCTGGACAACTCACAATGCTAAATAATTTCACAGACATGCTGATAATGATCTCTCGAAGGCTGCTCGGCGACTGACATTCAAGTCGAAGCTAAAGCCAAACACCAATCGATACAAGTTTCAAACTGGAAGCGTTAATAAACCAGACATAAAACAAACCAAGTTTAAGGTGGTTTTCTGAACGGATTTTTAAAGACACTCCAGAATGTTACCTTGACCGAATATTTGTATAAACTTTTAGGCGAGAGATTTACAAGTGTCACATCCTTATTATTAAAGTTCGAACTTGAAAATCTATTGAGTCAGTGCATGTTTTTTAATTTAATATAATTTTGTATCAATTATATTCTTGCAGGTTATTATAATTTTAGTTTGAAGCTTGCAACGCATTGAAGGAGCCCTTACCGATCCGAATATATATTTAACAGTCGAATCCATCTAAACATGTTTGTAAGAAAAACATTTTTAAAAATTTCACTAAGCTTTAAAATTCTCGAATACCAAACAAAAATATATATACTTCTTAAAATTTTTAATTAAACATTTTTGTTTGTTAATCCAATAAAAAACAGCAAAGAAAAGCTTTCCGCACTAAAAAAAATGCATTTTTGACTTAGTTATGATCGTTCTTCAATTTGCAAGCTTTTGCTTTCCGAAAGGAAGGGTTCTGTCGTGTTTTTAATTATATATATTTTCTTTATAAAACGTATGTGGTTTGTATTTATGTTAATTTTGTTATACGTTAAAATATTCTTTAAAAAATCGATGAATTTTGGTTAAATGTAGTGTTCAGTATGCCAAAAAACTAGTTTAGGTCTTACAGTAAAAACCAATGAATGAAACTATATTGTAGTACGTTTGTTAGTTCTTATATTGGTTTATATATTTGGTCTTATATATTTGATTTTTCAAAAATTTACTGAAACTCTATTTACTAATTGTTATTTATCAAATAGTCTGTTTATTTCTCACAATTTATTGAAACTATATTCACTAATTGTTATTTATCAAATAATCTGCTTTGTAATTTCTCACAAATTTCATTAAAATAATTCTCTAAAAAATAACTAAAGCTCATCCAGTGGCAGTTTTCAGGGCATTGGGACTCAGGAATTGGGGAAACTGAGGTGGCGGCGTTGGCGGTCCCTTGCCATAGCTGTACTTGGCCACGTAGCCATTGGGACCCGCCTCATAGGTGACCACTAGATGGCCACCATGGTCCTCGTAGGGCTGGTTGATCACTCCGTTAACCTGCAAGTGACCGGCTTCATTCTGTTTCACCGTCTCCTGGCGAATGCTTCCACCCGGATGCTCAATCCTATGGCGGAAAAATATAAATCCTCAATGGTAAAGCCTAAACAGAGCGATGAATGACCCAAACTACCTGAGAAAATACTCCTGATTGAGGGGCTCCAGCTGGAAGCCATTTGTGCGGATTGCTGGCACCAAAGTGGGCGAATTCTGTGGCGCCGTCGAAGCCAAGTTAACAAGGAGAATAGCGACTAGCTAAGAATATAGAACACTGGTCATAATTTATGCACTTTCTTTGCTAATCTCCGGCACTCACCGCGGCAAAGCACGAACCCGGAGGAGAACGCGACATGATGACCTGTCTGTAGTTGAACGAAAACTATCTGATGCCTCATCGGCGAGCCCAAAACGAAGGCTGGCTTAATTAAGAGGCAAACAAGTTTTGACTTAAGCGATGTTGAGATACCAAAACAAAAAAAATCACACTTCAGTCCACCTACTAAATCGGCGAGCTTTTTGCATATAACTTTATAAATTCCCAAGCATCATTTTTAGCAGGGATCGAGTAGGGAAGACAATTAAACTGACAGACCTGGCAAAAACCAGTTGCCAGCCTTCAAAGTGACAATTAACTTGATTCGAATTGATTTACATCATGATACTTACTGCTTTCTGTTCAATGCATCATCCCAAAAAACAAGCTTGTCATGATGGGTTTGCTATTAAATTAAACACCTGCGGGGAGTTCCCAAGTTATGATTTAACAGTTGCTACGTGAGAGAGCTTTATAGGGGGAATCTTTCAAAAAAATAATTAAACTCAAAGGTTTTTGACCTTAGAACTTGGAAACAATTATATGAACTGTAAGAAAACTGTAAACCTTTAAATTCCTAATACTAATTAAATACAATACAAATACAAAACATACCCATCGTCGGGGGTTCAGTATTTTATTGTTCTTAGAGACAGATAATTTTTTGTTTTATTTTGCTTAAAAGATTTTTTAACAATCAAAATTCTTTGTAATTACAAAACTATATTAATTAAATACCGTTTTAATGAAGTTCTTGATTTATTAATTACTTTTTTCTATCTTCATTATAAATTCCATATAAACTTTTAATCCCATCTCAAAGTTTCTCCATTCTCCATTCTCCATTTACCGGTTACAATTTACCGTTTGAACTCTTGACATTTGATCAATTTCTCTCCGCTCTTATCGGCGAATCGATACTTTCTTCGCCTGCCTCTTCTTCCAGCGCTGATTGTGTATGTGAATGCGAATTGGCTGGGTGGGCCAAGGGGGTGGAGTGGGCGGAGGCTGCAGCTCAAAACAAACACAAAAATACCCTCACATACACAGCGCGCCGCCCACACAAACACACACCTACACACACACACGCATGCAGAAGACCCAAGAAGTTTTCGCACTGTTATCAAGCCTTATCGCTGCTGCACTTACTTTGTGGCCATGGTGTATTGCACTGTGAGCTCGCCTAGCCAATAATTTATTGCACTTAATTTTCACTGCACTTCATTCATCTTCGTTTTATTTTGGGTTTTTTTTCGAAGAGCAGCCAGCGGGGCTGCCTTACCTGACTGGCGCTTAAAAATACCACAACTCACTGCCGAGACATTTTAGTATTTTTTATAGCACAGTCACACTGCTTTAAGTGTGACCAGCATCTGTTTTTAGCAGTGCTTTTATTATCTGGCTACTAGGGCTGGAAAAAAAATTATTTGCACCTCTACTGCCTATGGTCACACTGTTTTTGCAGCATACACACATCCGACGGCCATTTTTCGTGTTTTTCCGTGTTTTCGCTCTTAGTTTGATCGTTTATTTAAATGTTTTAATGAGTTTTGGTGAGTCAAGGAGCTGATCTAAGGCTAGCTGATGAAGAAAAAAGTTGAGAAACTGTGATTAACTAAAGAAAAAGTGAATAATACTTTGATTTAAAAGTGATCCCCCGCACAGCGTCTCTGGCTTTCAAGCAACAACACACACCCAAAGAGGGACGCACAGGGGAGCATATAAAAAGCAACAAACAGGTTTTCATTGTGTACAGACGTGTGCTAGTCCCCTCTCGCTCGCTCCTTAATTTATGCGCATGCAACAACACTGGCGTACATATCTATATAAACAAACCAAGCCAACATAAGAAACAAGTAATACAAGAAAATAAATCGTCGCGAGTGTGTGTGTGTGAATGCTGTAAACAGCAGCCAAAGTGGTAAAGTGGTAAAGCCAACTCGGCGGTGGCCAAGCAAGCGAGTCGAAAGAGACGACGGATAATAAGAAGCATAAGGCAGAGAGTGCTTGCTGCTGTTGGCCAGCTTAGAAGTGACGCGTAGCTACAGCTACAGGTGAATATCGGACTTGTTTTTCTTCGCGAGCTGAGCCGAGGCGGTGGTTGCTTTAGACTTTGGTGAAGCAACAGTAAGAAACGGGTTCGATGCCCAAAACAGAAAACAGAATCCAATAAATTAGCAGCCTAATCAATTTACCACTGGAGCTGTAACGGTAAATCCAAAATGGAGTTGCATTTAAATATTCCAGCTAGCGCGTTCCCGATTTTCCAGTCTTCCAAGTGCGTTTTTCAAGTGTGGAAAAAGTGGAACGCGTCCCACTTAACCCCACAGTGCAAGCTGTCCGGAAATTGTGTCTGTGCATCGATTAACACCAAGTGGTGTGTGTGTGGAGTTACTCCCACAGTTTTGTGCCTTGTTGTGCAGTGTGTTTTGTGAATGAAAAACTAAAAAACTAAAAAACTTGTCGCGCCATATTAACACCTACAGTTTTCACAGTTCAAAAAACAGACACTTGAATCATCTATTTGCTACGCTTCCAGTCAAAAACTATAGCAAACTGGTTGCTCCAAATGAATATATGAATCACCAAGTTCCATCGGAAGTCCGGTGATTATTTTGTGCCCACAACTCGCATTGTTTTGTTTCGATAAGTGTGGAAAATAATAAGAACAGTGCAATGAACCAACAGTTGTCGCTTCTGGCGATAAGCGAAAGGCAAACAAAGCCAGAACCCATTCAGAATTGATTAAAAAAATCCATAATCAAAATGTGCATATTGCCATTACATCGGAGTCGGAGTCCAAGCTGCGCCATTCAATCAGTGGCAGTGGCAGCCAGTGGGGCTCCAAAAGGCAACATCAACTTGAGCGCTGGCGTAGCCACTCCACGCCACTCGAATCCACCTGTTGCCACTCGTTTCGACTTAATGAAAACGCCCACGG
>VNJS01017373.1:0-18982 GCA_008042575.1 Drosophila watanabei | reverse complement strand
CTCTCGTTGAACCTTTCCTCTCGCAAAATTAAAATGTATACACATCATCGTTTAATTTGTTTAGTGACGCTGCTGCTGGGTTTACCATTTTTTTTAGTATTTCATATTCTATTTTTATGCTACAATTTTTGTTTTCGGTTCCTGATGTTACACAAACTTAAGAAACTTTCTCGGGATCTATGTAATTAATGCCTAATTTTCGGCCACATTCGCTCGCGCTTCTCCAATTCTTCTCTCTTTTATATTTAGTAAATATGCGAAAAAGGAATTATATGAATGTGTATGTGTGTGTGTGTGTGTGTGTGTGTTTGTATAAAAATCACAAAAATAGTTTCTTCGATCCAAAATCCAGTTTAGACCAAATTGTATTCCTTAAGGTTCGATTGCAGAATTGTGTCCTTAACAGCTGCAAACACAAACCTAATGTTTTCCGTATCTAAATGGGGAGAGAAAAAGGATTTAAAATTAGTTTGATATTTAAAAGGTATATTTAAGAAGATTTATTTAAGAACAAGGTTCGTAAATAACAGTTGAAGGTCTTTAAATAAATAGTGAATGTATGTAATGTATTTAAGGACTCTTTGAGCAGAGAACTTAGTGCACTCAACTATTATTTACGTTCTCTGTTCATCACACATTCAAATTCCTTTCATTTCATTCCATTAAAGTTCTCTAAAGGATAATTATGAATTTTTATTGAGGGACTTTTAAAATCATATACATTATAAATCAATTAAATCATTTGCTTTGTCAACATCTATCCCGAAATCCTCGCCAGCTTAGCCCAAATTGAACTCCTTAAGTGCATTTTGCATAATTGTATCTTTGACAGCGCAGAACACAAGTTTGATGTTTTCGGTATCTGTTTCCCAATAGATTTATTTATTTAATTAGAAATCAAATGCATTTGGTCAAAGAATTGAACTAGCGATACTCTACACCAGCGGCAAAAGCAAATGCAAATGATGTTCAACAACAGAGATTACCTTTAACCATTTTTAAATCGGAATTTGAGCTGTAAAATCAAAATCACACGCACACACACGCCCCGAAAGGATATTTACTTACCGGTAGCACAGGTGAAATGAGAATAGATAATCTTTTCAGAATCTGGATTTAAATCTACAAACATTCGCAGTATGAATTCTCGGGCCGCTATTGCATCTCGCTGTGGACCTAAAGAATATAGAATTTACGACAGGGTTATATCTAGCGTGTGGCTACAGGAACTAGCAGATAATCTACAGATGGATTTAGGCAATATTAAGCAAATTTATAGAGCTTGTATAGGCGATTTGCATCCACCTGTGGCCGTTGTGAAATGCGAATAGCATTGACGTTCCGGATCTGGATTGCAGGCCAGGTACTTTTTCAAAACGAACTGTTTGGCCGCAGCGTGATCCTGCTTGGGACCTGGTTTTATATCGCCGCATAAAATCGTACATAACTCTGATCGCTATTGGGAAATGCAAAGAGGACTTACCATCGTATTCAGGGAAATAGTCTACCAAATGCGAATACATAATTTTCTCCTCCAACAAGTCCTTCTTGTTCAGGAAAAGAATAACTGACGAGTTCTGGAACCATGGATAGGTAATTATCGTCCTAAATAAAGCTTTAGACTCTTCCATTCGATTCTGTGGGAAAAGAAGTAAATTGTTTAAAGGGAACACTATTAACATTTCGATTTATGGGCTCACCTCATTATCAGATTCAAACAAGATTTGATCGTATTCCGATAGCGCTACCAAAAATATAATTGATGTCACATTTTCAAAACAATGAATCCACTTTCTTCTCTCAGATCTCTGGCCTCCCACGTCCACCATTCTGTGTGTTGGATAACATTAATAAAATTAGTAGGGAGCAAGTGCAAATTGTACATTAAAGCTACTAAAAAGCATTGTAAAAGCAAAGGTAAAAGCGCAAGCCATAATTTGTATTACTTAACCCATAGCACAAGATACGTCTTTTTTTTTAGCATACAATTCTAGCCTCGGATCGCTTAATATAAAGTTAAAAAACAATACCTAAACACAATGCCATCCAAATCGAATGGATACTCAAGAATGCCAGTTGTGGGCACACGAGCACGCAGAATATCCTGCTCAGTGGGCAAGTAATCGGCCTGCTCAATACGCGCTAAGTCGCTCAAGTAGCTAAATTAAACATTTAAATATTTATATATTTTTAGAGACCAGAAACCACAAATAAAACTTTTACATTTGTCTTACAATCCGTCCCAGTCCCTAGAACTTCCTATATCCTAACAAAGTTCCTCAACCAAATAGTAGACTTGCGCTAAAAGACGTTAGTTTTGAGTTGAATTAAAGCAAAATGTTAAACGAGAAGACATGCAAACATGGTAATATTGCAGAGAGAACTAGATATATACCTAAATCTGATTTCTTCTAAATCAAAGGGATACTCAATTATCCCTGTTGTCGGCACACGAACTCTTAAAATGTCTTGCTCAGTGGGTAAATATGCAGGTTGAGCCACACGATCGAGATCCTTCAGATAACTATAGGTATTGCGAAGATAAGATCAATGATTTAGTAAATTGGATTCAAGAGAGAGTCGGCGTCAGGAGTCAGGAGTCAAGAGTCTTGTCTTTGCAGTAAGATTTGCATGAATATTAATCCATTTCCAACTCACTATTTGGCTGAATCTGTCAATTGATATTCCCTACGACGGTCGTAGCACTCCTGGATGCCAGCATCGTCCCACAGCGTTTTGATGGCATTCAAGTATGGATCCTCGAACGTGGTGACTGTTTCGTAGTCGATGCTCATCACCAGATCGGCCAGTTCCTAAGCACAAGATTCACTTGTTAGATTATTTATATCATTTATTTAATCTTCATAACTTACGCTATGCTCGCCCTGGCCATAGGAAATCTTCAGCATGTCCATGGCCTTAATCATTGACTGCATGGCCATGAATATGTTCTGAAAGACCAGCTTGATGTAGCCGCGCTTGTCCTCGTCCGAGTAGCCGCTGCCGTGGATAATACGCATCTGTTTGATAAATGTTGACTTGCCGGACTCGCCAGTGCCTGCGGATATATAGATAATATGTATATAATGTAGCTGCTGTTGCCGCTGTCAATTGCATTAAGCCACGTTAAGTGCAATCGAAATGGGGACACACACTTACCCAGCAGCAACAGTTTAAGCTCGCGACGCGCATCTCTCTTGTCCCGGCGCAACTGCTTCTCGATTTCCGTATTGATGCGCTTTTGTTCCTTGGCCTCCTCCGATAAACAGCACTCCATGCTAACTAGATTTATGGACGCTTTCGCGTGCTGCAGCCACTACGCTCGACCCGCCGCCGTTCCGTGTAGAAGATGTATGTTTGGATGGTGCTCTTGCTGGTGGGATGGTGTCCTCTCAGCTCCTCTGGACTTTCAGTCGCCTAATCTAATTGGTTGTTGCTGTTGCTGCTGCTGTTGTGTGTCAAGGTGTCCGTGTCCGTGTCCCAGGGAGCTAGTTGCTTGGTACCCGTTTCTCAGTTACAGATTCAGTTTCAGTTTCAGTTTCGTTTGATGCATTTGTACTTCGGCGCTTTGCTCCCACTGCAGATCTCCTCCGGATCCGACTCCGGCTCTCTTTGGCTATTGATATTGCGGCTTACGCTAGGTCCTTGACCAGACTTCGGTGACTCGGCGGCTGAGAGTGATGGATACGAATGAACCAAGACCACATCGAACACGATCCAAGGGCATCTGGAAAAGAGAGAGAGGAAAACTGTGATTTAGGACCGAGTTGCATAACAGAGCCGAGTAAGAATTGGATAGCTATGGGCTCTACGGACCACCAGAGTTGTTAGCTCAACGAGAGTTCGCCACGTTGTGTCCGGGGCTGGCAATTAACATTTCATATTTGCCTGCCCCGCTTGCACGAGCTGGCGACGTCGATGACGACGTCGGATATAGATTCCCAATGGCCCATGGCCTACGTCTGGCTACCCCTGGCTTTTCCCTGGCCATGGCATTGGCTTTGGCTCTGGTCTAGTCTGGTTCTTTTGCCGCTTCCGTTCTCTCAGTGTCTTTCTCTCTCTCTGCGCAGGCACACACCTGCCCCGCCGATCGCCCTCCAGCAGGTGGCAACAGATTGAGGAAGCGTTCCCCGCGGCCAAGTTCATTGCGAGAAAGCTGATTTTGGTCAATATATGGCTTCGCACTGGGCTTGCACTAGGTTCGCAAGGATGACCTAGCTATATACTGAAATCTAATTTGGGTGGCTCTCAAAAGGGAAGTCTAAGTGAGTCCTAAACCTTGAAGTTACTTAGTGATCGTAATAAAATTCTACTAAAATGATTAGCAGTTATGAAAACTAACATCATTTGGAATATAATATAAAATACTTTTATATAGAAGCCTATTTACCTATCAATTCTCTTAAAGTTACTCCGGTTTATAGAGGAGTTCTTGGGGTATAGCTTGCTCTTCTTGGTCCACTCACAGACGTCATCCATTCACGGGTTCAGCGTAGGGCAATCCAGCCTATAGCCTACCGCCGACTATAGCTATTTTTTGCTCTCTCTCTTGGTGCACTCTATTCCCATATCGAGTGTTTGCTAATCCAATTTCGTTGCCTGAATACTGTGACATGGACATGGAGGCAAGGTCTCTCGATAGCCCGTAGGAGACTACAAAATATCGATGGAATATCAGCCAAATACAAATTTTTTTGACAAAGGAGGAATCACTGGAGATCTGGACAAAGTCATGGGTGGGCCCACACCGGGCCCGGCCCGGGATTAGTGAGTGGGCTGGAATCGGGGAAAACGCTCTCGCCTCTCGCTGAGCAAAGCCACAAAATCTAATTAGCAATAGCCGGAAAAAATTCAGGGGCAGGGGCACGGAGAATTGGCGCAGTGAAGCGGTTTTTAACAATAGTTCGCCAGATATATCATGCCACCGAATCGCCGCTGCGTCGGAGGTTGGGAGGGGCACCCTCCGAATCCGCAACAGTCGTCGTCTTATCTGTGCATATGTGCTTATGATAAAACCATTCAGAGATAACATTTGATTTGTCTTCTTAATCTGGAGACGGCTACTGGTTCCTCCAAGCGGTTCATTCCTTTCGGCTCTTGGTCTCTGTGATTTTCTAAATATATATGGTTTAAGCGATCGCGGATCGGAAATTCCAGCTGCTTATTACTCATGTACGGATATGCTCGCTGAACATGGTTCCAGGGCTTCCTTATCAAAAGTTTATTTACAGTGGCGGCAAAAAACAGGGGTTTTAAAGTCTAACTTAAAAGTCGCGATCAGGGGAAAGGCCCTGAATTTTAAAATCAACTTAAATTTAGCCTAAAAGTATGCTTTGAAATGGTACAACTAAGAAAAACCTCTAAGAGAAACCAGATTTACAATTAATTGGCAAGGTAAAAGAATACTTTTAGACACTTTTTCATATGGTTCCAAATCTATAGGTATCTCTAATACAACTATAAAAATATTCTACAAATTAGTATGCTTTTACATAAAAAAAACACCTAGTTGGACAGTTTATTATTAATTTTTTATTGCAAAGGTGGTTATGTTAACCCTATTTTAAATCAAATAATTAGTTTTTTAGCACCTTTTGGTTCTTAAATTTTAAAGCAAGGATTACAAAATCATGGCGGGCATTCATTATGTAGTTTTTTGATTCTTTCGCTTTCTTGTATCTTTCGTATATCTAGAAAATGGGTCTAGGTTTTAAATAATTTTGTATAAAATTTATTCCCTTGGTTTAACGGACAGATCTCTGCCAAGAAAACTTACTTACTACCTTACTTTTCTTCTTTTTCAGATAACTTACAGAATGCTGAGAAAACCAATCATAATGACAACTTTTTCTAAAATTTTACCATTTTCGGTCAGTTAGCTAGCAGGAAACCCGACCTTAACTAATGATATTCCCAGTTTTAGATACTCACGCATTAACTTATCGAAGGCAGGATGATTCTGACGAGATTCTCCAGGCGTGTTATCCGTTATCCACTCGTTGGGTGTGCTATAGCACTATAGCCAAGCTCCTTCGATTAATCCGTGTGCGTTGGTTAACGTTGTTGAGTTCCCTGCCGATTTGCTGTTTTCCCTTTTATTTTGTTTTTCGTTTCGCGGTTTTTTGCGGTTTGTTGGTTTAGTTTGGCTTAAACTAATTTCAAAAGCATTTCGTTTAGTTGGTTTGCGGTTTGGAAAACATTTGTTTTAAGGAACGTGTGTAGTTGGTTATCTTTTTTTTTGTTATTTAAATTTATTTCTTTTACTGGTGCCCTTGCAATATATAAAACTTTCCTTTCGACTTTGTTGCGGCTTAACGTAAGTATGATACTATTTTTATATGTGGATATTTTTGCTTTGTGTGAGGGCTGTTTGTTGTTGTTGTTTTTGTTGTTCTAGTTGTTGCTGTTGTTTGTTTATAGTTGTCAATTTGTTGTTGTTGTTTTTAAACACCAGTCTGTAAATGCAACGCCAGTTTCAACAAATATTCATTGTAGTGTAATTGAAACAGTAACAGAAGAGTATGTACGACGACGACGACGACGAGCAGCACGGAGAACGACGCTAAATTGATTTCACACGAAACACTTAGTGGCTCCTTTTGAATTTAATTTTCTGCATACTTTATGCTTCTTGTATTTGTTTATTTTTCTGTATGCAGTGGAACTGCAAGTAAAGAGGGGGAGAGAGAGAAACAGAGATACGGGGTGATGATAAGCTGGAGTGGAGGGGCGGCAGGGCGGCCGGGCGCAGAAGGCAAGTGTAAGATCTAAAAGGGAAAAACAACGGTGCATGCAGTCCGCAAAATCATAATCTAATTCGAATCTCGAATCAACGGTATCTCGGGCTAAGGTAAACACACAGCGTCATTGGGCAAGCAACCGCCCACCCCTTTCCATTCCTACCACCTCCCTTTCCAACCAGAACGAACTAGCACCTCGCCTTTGCGAAAACCCAGACTGCTCACTGTATCCCCAGGGATTAATCCGATGCGCGGACACGAGTGGAATCGAAAAACTATAGCCCCAAACGCGACGCACTAGCTCTTTTCGCGATTCGCAACGATTATTAAACTTTTTTTTTTTCAATCCGCCGTATCTGGTGTTTTCCTCCGGCAAGCAGTGCGCACTGCAGTGTTGTCACCCGCTATTGGCTGTTTCGCTCGCACTCCCTGGAGCGGCGCACTGCTTTACGAATACACACAGAGCGACGACGACGGGCGAGGCCAAAAACGAAAAAATTGTGGCAGAAAAGCAATTCGCCAGGATCTTGGTGTGCCGAACATTTGTTTAATCGCCACGTTGTCGCCTCCCAAGTCTGCACTTGATCCTTTCGCGGATTTTTGCACAATAGCGCACTTAACACGGCTTTTTTCTGCGGATTTCGACTACGAGCAAAATTCTTGGGGGGCCTGCCAACGGGTCTGGGACGGCGCCCGGTGGCCGTTGGGATCGCGGGAGGACGGGGAACTCGATCGCAACTCACAACATAGTCGATTTGGCTTTCTTCGCTACTCACAACATATTTAATTTTGCATTTTTCTAACGTTGACGCACGAGCGGGGTGTTTTTTTTTGGCTGTAACTCGCTAGCGATGGACTTTCGCTTTGATAACCGTGACTTCTTCGATAGCTTTGCTTACAGTATTTTTCAGTATATTTGTAGTATAGTGCTTAACTCCCGGTAAATATTCTAAGAAATTAACAAGCCCCTTAAAGCATATTACCCATTTTCATCCACAAATCCTTTCTTTATAACAATGTCATGATGGCCATCAATCTCACAAATTGTGATTTCGGGAATCTAATTGGGATTTGCTTTTAAAAGAAGTTTCTGTTATCGATTCCGATAACAGTCAGAAAACAATGCTGCCAGTAACATATATTGTTTGGCAGCACTTTTTTAAGCTAGAAGATAGCTAAATAATTGGAAATTTCTGTTTATTTGGCAGTAAAAATCCGATTTAACAAAAAATTATAGTTTTCAGTAGAATTCATTTTTGAAAAATGGAAATTTCAGAAATATTAGATATCCAAGAGATATTCTGAAGTTTATATGCGCAAAAAGCTTGTCCGCTGTCCAGCTGCGGTTTTGATAATTCACACATATTTACATACTAAAAAATACCACACCTGCACCACTTGCAAGCACTGCTTATTTCGGTTTTATTTTTTAAATGTAAAAAATAATCCAGTATTTTAAGAAAATATTACTCCAGGTAAATAAAGAGTTATTTTGCTCAAACCTTACCTTACAAGATATATTTATTATACCTGTATCAATGCCCCCAAATGTTCAAAAACTTCAGTTTATTTAATCTATGTTTTATTTGCATCTCTGTAAATTATTATCATTTTGTTCAATATGTTCATGCGATAAATAAGTGTTTAAATTAAATAAAATTAAAATAATAACTTTACAGTGCGCACAATTGAAACAATTATTTCGGGTCGTGTGATTTACAATCGAGAGTTAAATAAAAATAAAAACATCGAATCGATCGGTTAGTGACTATTGGATTGTGTTCGTGTTATAAAGCTGCGGCTAGTTCGAGTCTCTCCGACGATAATTAAGAAAACAAAATACACAAAGTACAAATTAAAATACAAATAATCGTTACACATTAGGGTTGTTACTTGAAAACAAAATTTCCAAAATAAAATAAAACTCAGGGACAGACAACTGGTAACGCCGAACGCCCAAAAGTGAATTTCAGCTGGCCTTTTTTTTTTGTTTGCATCGCCCCAAAAATACACTCAATTGACTATAAAAAACTCGTACTACATATTCGCAAAATACACATACAAAAGGTACTCCTCCTCCTCCTGCGACTTTTGATTGGTTTAACAATTACTCTGGCTTTCGAGTGATATGCGTTACATGGTTCTTGTGATTTGCCTTCTTCAACAAATTACAAATTAGATACGTTTTGTTCGCATTAATTAATTATGAGCACAATAATAGGATTAACAAATAATATATGTATATGTATACGTAGTTTTATGCTTTCGATTTTGTTGTTCTTGTTGAAACTTAGAACTAAAAAATAATGTTTGAAACATCTTCAAAAATATTCCCTCCTCTCTTTACTGCCTTCTCATGTTGTTTTCTTTTTCTTCTTTCTCGTTAACAATAATTTAGTTTTAATTTCTAATTTATAATTTATGGTTGGAAGCACTGCTCTTACAATCGCTGGAAAGATCGTTAATCCAAAGGAGACATTTCACAAAACAAGAATTTATTAATATTGAACAAGAGTAGAGGCAGCGCTCACAAGAAAATTTTGGCCGAACGTTCAAGATGGGGGATCGGATCCGGATCTCCGTTCGAAAAAGTGTGGGTTTATAGTTTAACTGAAGTTACTGTTGCTTTTGCTTTTGCTTTTGCTGCTGGCGCCGTTGCTGGTTCGTTGCTAGCTCGGTGGCTCCTATGTAAGCCTCCTCCTCCTCCGCCTCCTGCTCAGATGGGGCGCGTAAAGTTGGCGGGGAACAGGCCCTTCTCGGTGGTGCCCTCCTTCTGACCCATCAGCCAGCCCTCCTCCTGCAAGTGGGTAATGAAGAACTGCACTCAATAAAGACAGGAAGTGCCGGTGTCTGAATTCACGGCGGAGGGGGAAACTAGCGCGTGCAAAGCTCAAGGGGAAATCGTGGCACTTCGAATGGTTCCGAAGATATGGTTATGATGCTTTTGTAAGGTTTACTATTGTTTTATTTTTCTATAATAGTTTTATTTTCAATATAAATTGCAAGACAATTGTGAGGTATTGAATAATAAGTCGGACTATAAAAACTATTTTAAAGATTATTATGAAATCTTTCTTATACTGATCAAAAATGATTCAAACCTTAAATAAAAAACCAATAGATAAAATAATATAACTCACAAAAACACCACTAAAAACCCAAAGCAGCCTTACTCAATTGACTTTACCTGATCCTCGGGATCATCGTACTCAATCACCCGAATAGTGTCTCCAATCTCGAAGCTCAGCTCATCCACATCCTCCTTGACATAGCCATAGGTGGCCTTCACACGGTACAGGACGCCGGCCGGCAAGTCAGCGGTGTTGGCATCTATTTCCAAGAGATAGAGAAACACAGACGAAACCATATCTTAAAAACTGCTCAAAAATTAACCAAATTAGAAAAGGACTCGTGAGTCACACACACAGAGTACATCGAAAGTTGCATAACCGAGTTTAGTAGACAAAGAAACGCACGCAAAGGAACACAACGTCAACGCAATCCCGGCCAGAAGTGGGTTAGTGTGCGTCGAGCTCGTTCTCAGGCCTCTTTTATTTTTTTTTTAATGGTTAGTTTTAAGTGGGATGAGTTTTTAAGGTTTCCTTTTTGTTGGGAGATAAACCAAAGATAAAAACTGAACTGAAGCAGCGTACGTGCAGGCAATGAATTGTTTTTAATGCGTGTTTGATTATTTTTTTTTTAGATATTTGTACGATGTAACCTACGTGTTGGATTTAGATATAGACTTGGAAGGACACCTGCCACCAAGGAAGGGCTGCCCTCGTGAAGTGTGTGGCTTACTCCAAACTAAGAGATACTCGAGTACGGAATGGAAAATACAGATACATAGATGCACAGCCCGGGGAAATGAGTTTAATCCTGTTGCTCCTCTCTGGCGGGAGCAGCATATCATCACACAAGCAAACATCATTGCTATACAATACACATTACACAGAGAGAAAGAGAGTAGTTCTCACAATCACAATCAGAAAACTAGTGTCAAGCTTAGTGCACAGATATTAGACTCGTTCCGAGGAAACAAAGTGATAGAGAGAGTGAAAGATACTACAGAGATGTACAGTAGAAGAGGAGGAGTAAGTGGCGACGACCCAGTGGACGACTCGTTTCGAGGTTTACTCACCAGCGGGCACCTCGTAGATGCGTTCGTCGTCTTCCTCGAACGGATTCTTATTGGGATTAGTTACGCTGTGCCTACTAGGAATGGGTCTACTGTTCTGACTTGTGCCTGTGCCTGTGTCTGAATCTGAATCTGATTTGAGTTTGGTTTTGATTTCTGTATCTGCTGATGGGACTAAGTGCTTGATGGTGTCTGCGGTGGTGACTGTGGCCGTGTCTGTGTCGGTGTCATTACCTAATTTCTTCTGCTTGTGCTCCTCGATGGAGTTGCCATTGTTGGCCGCCGCTTCGGCAGCTGCCTCGGCATTGCTGCTGCTGTTGCTGCTTGGCAGTTCCTTGGGCTGCTTGCCGCCCTCCTTGGGATTAGATGTCGCCGGTTCATTGTTATTTCCGTTAACCTGGGGTACTGCTCCTGCTGCTGCTGCTGCAGGTGTGGCTTCTGCTCCTCCGGTGGCATCACCAGCTCCCATCTGCTTTGCCGCCGCCGTCTCACTGACCTTCTCCTTCTCCTCGGTCGTGGGCGAGGTCTGTGTGGTTGTGGTCGCCAGCGTGGCACTCGCATTCAGGCCAGTCAGGTCGGGCTTGGCTGCGGTCGCTGCCACACCGTTCTCCGCGGGACTCCGGCTGGAGGCTGGCGGGGAATCCGGTGTCGGTTCTGGTGTTGAAGAAATGGAATCAAATCTCGGCTCTTGCAGCGACGAGCTGGTGGAGGTTGCTAATTGTTGCAGGTTTTTGTTTTTGTTTTCGTATTTTTCATTTCGTTTTGTTTCGTTTCGCGTGTGTATTTTTATTTTTATTTTATTTATTTTATACGTTGTGATGTATGCATTGTTGTTGTTGGTTTTGTTATATCATTCGTTTTGTTTACATTGTGGTTAGAGAGCATCATTCCAAAACAAAAGATTAAATAAAAAAGAGAGAAAACAAATCAAATAAAACTCAGGACATGCAAAGGACAAAGGGGCAGGGAAACTCAATCAGAACTCTTGGGAGAAGCAGCAAAAGAACATGCAACATTCCATTTGACCATTGTCCGCATTGTCAGTCGATGGCCACCTGGGTTAACCTCATTTGCAGGGCTTCCAATCCTCGAGCAAAGGCATATAAAGGGGGGATCCCATACGTTTATACATTATAAGTTACTTAAGTTTAAAGCTAACCCAGATCGCCAGACCTTATTTACAAGCTAATTTTTGTCTACAAATGGAATGTTCTTGCAATGCCAAAGTTTATATTTTAGTTTTAGTTGAAATAGTTAACATAATTAGTTGAAAAGAAAAGCAAAAAATTTCCTATAAATTGCCAAAAACATTATCATCAGCAGAGTATATGCAGAGTATATATAATATATAGTATATGTTTATACAGATTATCTATATGTTGTGTATAATATTGAGCTCTTTTTTTGTTTTTGTATAATACATCATCAGTTCAGAAATATATTTTAAACTTTAATGGATTTTTTGGATTTAATGGGATATTTTGTTGGGAACGTTGATTGTTTGTACAGTGTTTTGAGCAATTTATAATGATTATTTTTTGTTTTGTTCGTTAGGAATAGAAACGATATAAAAAACGTAGAAACGTAGGAAATCAAGGAAAAGCAAAGAAACAAAAGAATTGATAAATAAACAGAGGATACTTATATAGTTCTCAAAAGGGAGTTCCCAAGAGAGAGACGAACTGAGAATAGGAAATAGGGATGTTGTGGAAACCCTTTTCGGGCGAACTTACGGCTGTTTGCCAGACTGGAGCCACCATTGGTGGTAATCTGATTCTGATAGTTGCTGTTGATGTTGGCGTTGTTTAGCTTGCTAACCGGCGACTCCACGGGACTCGATGTCTTGATGGGATTGCCTGTTGTTTGGAGAGGAAGAGTGGAGTTTATACTTCTTTCTTTACATGTCTGAATAAACTTACTCGTTTGTTTGCGTAGCGTATTGGAGCCGCGTTGCGATTCTGTGGCCAGTTTGTCGACGATTGCTTCCAGTTCCGAGTAGATCTGTTTCAGGGAAAACAATCATAAGAAGGGTTATTTTTGGGGTTATAACAACTATGACTTCCCTTTATCTATCTTTACTCTTAATTTATATTTACAAACCTAGCTTCTATCTTAAATTTCTTCTGTTTAAACCCAAATTTAAACCTCTTTCAAGCTCAACACCCACCTTGGCCGTTTCGTTGTGGAACACCTGTTCTGTGGCAAAGAGCGTTTGCAAGTTTGTGACCAGAAACAGTATCCTTGAGTCGTATAAGGCGGGCAGCTCATCGTGCAGTTCCGTGTTCAGTATCTCGTAGGTGCGTCTGGCCTCCTCCAGCTGTTCGCGTCCTTTGGTTAGCTTTTAAAATAAAAAGTTCTCATCTAAATATAGAAACAAATAGCATGTGGTTTACTCTTGAACCCACCTTGACATCATCCTTGCGCTTATTGGCATTGGCCTGCAGATTCTGGAAGGAGTGACGCTGGCCATCATAGTCAATCAGCTTCCGATTGCGCTTCTCCACTTTTTTCTACAAGAATAGTAATTGTAAACTCTCTAGTTTGTTTGGTTACAAGTCTAAGTTGCTTCTACCTTCATTTCGGGAAACTGTCCGGTGTATGTGTTGAGGGGAATGAGCACTTGGTCACCCAGTTTGTGCGCAAAGTCCGCCCAGAGGCTCTCCGAGGCGCCAGTCTGTGCCTGCAGGGCATCGTAGCCGCTCCATTGTGGCTCGTAGATCTCGCAAACGGCATCCATCAGCGTCTTGGAGGCGGTTTGTGCAGCTATTTTGGAGGAGGAACATAATTATCATTAGTTTTGTATAGGGTTTTATAAGCTCTTATTGATGACTTACCACGAACACATCTTATGTAGTTGTTGAACTCCTTTTGTAATCTGTTGGCACTGGCCTGCTGACGGTTGAAGTTGTTCAAGTGATCGTCGAAGATTTCATCTGCAGTGCGATCAACTTTGCCCAAGTTTTGTAGAATCTGTAAAGATAATAAATAAATAATATTTTAAATAAAGTTTATATAAAGAAATAGTTTAAGATTTAAATATAAACTGGAGAATGACTGTTTTAAAGTTAGTGAAAAAGAAAAGGCTTGAATATGAATGAATATGAATAAACTAATATTTATAAAGGCTTCCACAATCAGCAGACTTGATTTTCAGGTAAACACTAAACTCTTTATTAAATAATTATAAAAACAGCTTAATATATTCTTAAAGAGCATTCAAAACTTTCAACTAAACCACAAATTCTTGTCAAAATTACGAAAATCACTTGACTTGCTTGAGATCAAGGTCGGTCAATAGCAGCATTTGCGAATTCCAATTGTTGCGGAATGTGGGCAGCGGCATTAAACTCGACTTGACTTCACTCATTCAAGCATTCAACTTGGCGAATTAACAAATGGCTGAAAGGAATCCATTTGACAGCATTTTCTTCTGATTCATTAGGTGTCGGAAAATATGTGGAAAAGGCCCCTAAATCTGTTGGCACTTGCGGATCTTATCTTCGGCAAAAGCTTATACACACTCGCACACACAATCCGCTTGAATTTGGGTTAACAACGATGTTATATTTCTTCTTTATTCTTGATTCTCTGCCTTTGCCTCTGGTCAATTTGTGGCACTTATCCGGGCCACAGTTAATGGGCCCCTCAACGACCAATTTAAGAGAACCCCAACAAGAACCGAAGACGGCCAAAGACGAGGGGCAGGAAGTGTGTGCTCGGAGGTGGAAAGAATCACCGAAGGCACGTTGTCAATGCAGCCTTGTAACAGTTTTCGTCATTACAGCGCCGCCGTTGTCTCCGCCGCCCACGTCTCAAGAGTCAGAGTGACTTGCTCTCGTCTCGGCCATCTGTGCGTATACGCAACCAGCACTGGAGATAGCCCGCCAAATAGATAAGCGCAAAATATACTCTATTTGCCGAGATCCAACAAAATGCTGGCCAAATATTTGAGGCCATTCCACCAGTCCTATCTGAAACTGGCCAAAAACAAAAACCTAAAAGGCCGAAGGAGATAACAAGGTTGGCTAATTGAATTTTGCGCACAACGCTCGGCAGATAGATAATTAGATACAAATACCTGCTGCAGTCATTGTTCATTTAAATAGGTGCACGTGGAGAAATATTAGTATTACGAGGGTTAATTTTATATAAATTTTATATGGTATCTATGAGCATGTGCGAAATAAAAACAAAATTGGTAGTAAAATCTAGGGATGTAAATTGAAAGAAAAAGTGCTATAATCAAACCGATAATACATCGCAGTCAATATCATATTGAAGATACTTAAAATATTAATGTATTGCCATTTTAAATATCGAAAAATGTCACAGTTAACGTTCAAATATTGTTTTTAGAGATGTAATCGAATTTTATTTATTTATTTATTTATTTATTTATTTCGCCAACGGTATATCCTTCACTGGCTACTTAAATAAATTAAAATTTTTATATTCGATATTCAAAAAGCTTTCAGTTATTTGTTTGATTTTCAAAAATATCTAAGAGGATATTGATTTATGCTTCCTTCCTATATTATAGATATATTTAAATGCTTGCTAATCCCTAATTTAATCTTTTAAAAATCGTGTAAATTTTCATTCAATTTAAATTCACTTCAATGGGTAGGAAATATAGGAAATACAATAAAAATATTCAGGATACATTTCTCTGGGCTTGTAAAATATTCTTCTTATGAATTTCTCATTTCATTACTTCCTAAAAGCTTAATATATTAAAATTAAAAAATTTCCTATTCAAAACAAGTGATAATTTTCTTTTTACATTTCTTGTTGTGTAGCTTTAAAGGCGTCTGACTTGGTCGGAAGTTTCGATTCCCACTTCCTCTAAAGGCCAAGCAGGTTGCTTTTTAGTTGTGTTTTTTTTAACTCTTTTTTTTTTCGAAAACTCCGTTAAGCCCGTTATGAGTGATTGTCAAATGAGCCGCGACATGTGGCACGCATTCGGAATTAGCCAAGTCAAAACGTTGGGGAACTAACAAAACCGAAGAATGAATGAAGAACAAGAACGTGAAATGCCCTTCCGTGAGCATATCTTATCGAGGAGCTCTTTGAAATACCAACAGCTATTTTATTGGCCAGTTCCGTGATGTTATAATGTGTGCTCAGAAATCGGATGAATTAGGCAGACTTGCAATATTTACAAGCCGCTTTTATGACCCAGTCAAAGTTCTGGCATGGAAAAGAGTATCTCTGCCCATTTCCAGACAGTCGACTGAACCTTTTATGGCTAGCTGTTGGTATTATGGCTTAGCCAAGAAACCTGTTGCCGCCTCAAGACATTTTAATGACCATTTTCGTAATTGAAGCCGAACGGTGGTCTGGTTAAGGCCTTTGTTCACCGCACTTCCCTAGTTGGTTCGATCGGGAGAACCTCGGGCAGTAAGTCAGTGAATCCGCGAATAGATAGTCGTATTAAAATATATATATATTATCAACTCGGGAGTTTGCCAGACAAAGATACTGCCACTGTGAGATTCTCTTGTTGCCAAGGCTGGAGGAATGCTTATCGAGCTAATTTTCGGGGGGTTTGGTAACTAGCAAGGACAGTTGTGGCTGGTCACTTCCGTTTCACTTTGGGCCATGTGTAATGTCTGTCACAGTTTGCGTCATCGAATTCTATTTTATATCTTTCCTTTTGGCCTTTTTCATCTCGTATATATATTTTGAGGTGCGTGTACATATATAGAGGAAGAGAGCGGTGTATATATACGGACTGTCTGTCTCTGCATATTTTGTCACTTATTTAAAAACTGACGTCGCCCTCTCATTCGATCTTTGGTTCTCTCCCTATGCTCTCGCAATATCTTGCCAAAAAAAATCATACTCTATACGCCTAGACATGTCTATATATATATATGCCGTCTATCTATATGCCGGATTCACATACATTTGCTAACTGAAAAATCCAACCAACGCATATGCAACATGTGCGTTTTCGGCGTTTTCTTCGCGGGGGATCTCTGTCGACCACAAAATTGCCCAAAATTGGGTCAAAAAACTGTTCAAAACGATGCCAATAAAAGTTAAACCACGAAAAGGTGGATCGGTTTATTAATGTGATTAGGAGATGGGCCATCAAAGGGCCAACCCACACAGTAAATATAA
Source organism: Drosophila watanabei (assembly GCA_008042575.1). Lineage (NCBI taxonomy): Eukaryota > Metazoa > Arthropoda > Insecta > Diptera > Drosophilidae > Drosophila > Drosophila watanabei. The sequence goes on along the minus strand of VNJS01017373.1, from coordinate 1,978 downwards.
AAGATGATTTTAAATGTTAAGTCTAGGAAATGAAGTCCAAAACTAGACTTTAGGATGATTCAAAATCTTAACAATATTTTATATTTAAGAAGTAAATAAACATTTTTGTGTCTTTTGATATATTTCTTTATAAATTATTATTAGTTATCAATTCGTATTGATTCTGTGCAATCATTATGATTTAAAGATTTACTTTTGATTAAAATACACAAGGACTTCCTTTTTAATCATATCTTGTATCAATGCTGCATAAGAAACAAAAAAGGGGTAATAACAAAGACAAATTAAAAGAAAATAATTATAAGGCGTTATGAATCTTAAGATTTTTTATTGTCTCTGCTTATCTTGAAGGAATTATAAGCTTGCGCTTCTTTTTTAGGTAATACAGTTTATATTCGAGGAACTTCCTGTAATATTTAACCAATTGATACCCACTTAAGGTTAATATTTCTTCGAGTGCACTTCTTTGCCGGTCTGCACTTAAACGTGGGCTTGACTTTTGGTTAACTTACGGTTAACCAGTTCGGCCCGGTCTGGCAGTAGAAAAAAATATAAAAAAAAAATAAGAGAGAGAAACAGCAACGACCTCGGAAAATGTCTTGTTTTGGTTTTATGTGCAGATTCGGGCGTAGGATGTGGGCCGTAGGATGGCTTTACGGATGACGATGATGACAACATCGCACAGCTGCCGGCGAATCGGAGGAGTATCGCCGAGTATCGACTGCACATATGTACATATATATGAAAAATGCAATCAAACATAATGAAATGAAACAAACAAGAGCTCAGAGCTCAGAGTACACACATCGGGCCAAGTGGGGCATGTTCACTCGCTTTGGCCATAAGCAGACGTTGGCCCAGTTTGCCAGGAATGCACAGACGGTGGCAGTTGCAAGAGGAACATACACACAAAACACACACAAAAGCGTGCAACAAGTCTGGTTATCGAATTCGACTCAATGTGCACTCTACTTTAGGGAAATGAAGGGTTATTTCATTTAATATTTGTTTTATAAAGTGAAATACTGTGTGTTAATCATGATTTATTTCGCTTGAAATATTTAATCGAAATTATTTTGAGACGCTCATTATATGAAATTAAAGCTAAAAAGCATTGAAATCTTTTAAAAATAAATATATATGATGTATAGCCTGAAATATATATAAATTTAAAAGCTTGTTTATGGTTTAAAATTTACCAAATTGCTTAGATTGAAAGGTTTTAGGTTAATTACTACAGCTTAAGTTAGTTTAATTATTTGGACTTAGTTTAAACAGCTAAATATAGTTTTTGGTGTCATTTCTTTCTCTCAGCGACTTATCTATGATGTCTAGTTCCCAAATTCATCTCTTAAAACTCTCCTATAATGCCGCTATATACCATATACCCTAGTTAATGCAACCCATTGTCTGAAACAAGTAAAAGATACAAGCCATGTATATATCTACTTATACTGAGAACAAATAACAGACGCAGAACAATTGCAAAAAAAAACCGGGCAGAATGAAAATAAAGAAAAATAAAAGAAAAGAGGGAGAAAAACTTGTAGAAATTGGCATGAATAATGCGCGAGAGAAATGTGGAAATGTGCCATGACACGATGGTGGTCGGGGAACCAGCCAGCGACCAGAGAAGAGAGACACCTCCTCGGCGGACCTCTTGCCTTGGGCCGGTGTTGAGGCCGCCGTCTGGTTTAATGACATGTATCTGTAGCTGTCATATATACACATAGATATATATATAGTTATAGCTGTATGTCAAAGACCTAACCCATTACCACAAAAGTACGTTTTTCTTAAGCCACTTCTGTAGTTATTTTTCCCACTTGATGCCCCGTTTGGATAGCGGTGCTTATTGCTCGCTTATATCGATGATGATGACAGCAAGAAATTATTTTTTTTTTTGTGGGGCCCCAGTAACAACCGGTTTTGCACCTTGTAGATCCCCCCAGACAGCGATACTTGTGGCCTCTCCCCC
>VNJS01017369.1:0-10915 GCA_008042575.1 Drosophila watanabei | reverse complement strand
GTCTTCCAACATAGACGAGAATTGGCCCAAAATAATCGACGCCAGTGAAGGTGAACGGTTTTTCAAAACTTCCCAACCTGGCTTTAGGAACTGCAGCCATTTGTGGAGCCTGTGGCATAGCGTTACGATTTTTGAATATTTGGCAGGCTTTTCTAGCGGATTTATGGAGTACTCTTAGCCGCAACATATAAAAATTTGATTTTATGTCATTTTTGACGGTTTCGTGGGCGAGGTGATGATATTTCTCGTGATAAAATCAAACAAGTAAAAATTTTACTCGACTCTCCGCTGGCAATATCCGTAGAGCTTTCTCCCTTTAGTACGAAGGATTTCCTTGTCGTCCAGATATGCGCTTAGTCCGGTCAATCCGCTCTTCCCGCTCATTGGTTTTTGACTCTTCAAAGAATTGATTTCATCTGCGAACTCGAGTCCCTGTGCTTCCTCGTATAGCAGTGTCTGTGCTTCTTCGACGTGAACTGTAGTTACCGCATTGGGCATGTCGGTCCTGCTGCATTTTTCTCGCAGTCGCTGGATATACAGGAACATGACTGCAACGGCTCTGTAAAGGCGGGGCCAATCAGAAAAATATTCGACGTCGAGTTGAACTTTGGCCGCTTTACGAGTTGTGAAGATGTGTTTTCGTAATTCAGCTGTATCGCCCTCCGTTGGAGGGAATCGTTGGCCACGTATTGGGTTCGTCTTTCAAAAACTCGGGCCCGTAAAGCCAAGTGTTCATCCGAGGGTTGTTGATAACTTTTGTAGCCCCGTCCGCAACGTTGAGTTTCGACGGGAACCATCGCCATTGATTCGCTCGAGTGGTTTCCAGGATTTCGCCGATTCTGTGCATTACGAACTGTTGAAAGTGACGGAGGTCCATAACCAGCCATTGTAGAACGGTACGTGAGTCCGACCAGAAAGTTTTACTGTCGACTCGAAGGTTACGGACTTTGGCGATCATCTTCGCCAAGCGTGAGCCCATTACTGCCGCTTGGAGCTCCATGCGTGGAATGGACAGAGGTTTTAGTGGCGCAACTTTGCTTCTCGCGACCACGAGCATTACGTCCACCTTGTCCTTCTGCGATGCACGCAGGTAGCAGGCAGCGGAATAAGCGTGCTCGCTGGCATCCACAAACGTATGCAGGTCGATGCGGCTTGCATCAAGTATCCCCATGGAGTAGCATCTCGGAATGCTGACCGTTGCGACTTGAGACAGTAACACCTTCCACTGGCTGTTCTTCACCAGTGACACGGGCTGCTCTTCGTCCCAGTTATTATTTGCGCGCCAGATTTTCTACAGAAGGCTTTTTAGCCCGATGTTATGACACGATAGCAAACCCAACCCACTATACCGACGCAAGGGAAGCTATGCCGCACAGGTGCCATAGTCGAAACAGACTCGGACCTGGAGAGCGTGCAGCTCTCTAAAGAAAAGGAGGAGAGCCTTCTCCGCTCGCCGAAACCAGGCACCAGCTCCCCGCGTAGGGACGGGCCAAAGCAAGGGGATGAAGGCAAAGGCGCAGTATAAGGCTGCCCATCGCATCCAGTGCCGGCTCCAGAAAAAAGCCGCCCTATCCCCAGAGGAGAAGGCAAAGCTTACCTGGGCCGAGGAAAGGATCGCGAAAGGCAGGCTTCACTACGCCAAACTCCCCCATATGACCTCAACGGGCGGATTCGCTAATAAGGTGGAGGAAATGCTTTCCAACAAAAGGCAACGCTCAACCGAGAGCGCCAATATGGACGCACCGGGGGGCAAGCGTCGACGCGGGCCTAAGGAGGTAGGCCCTCCCCAGAAAGCGAAGAAGCCCAACACTAAGCCTGCCAAAGTTAGTGAGGTGACCAAACGACATTTGATTGTGGCACTCATTGGCAGAAGCGATGAAAATGGCAAGATGTCCGAGAGTCATTGCTTGCACGTTTGGAGGAAGATCCCGAAGCTCCCATGCCCACTTTTGATGGTGCCGGGTGGCTGAATATGGTCAAAATCCTGATGTGCATGGATGACCCGACGAGAAAGTGGCTGACGCAAGCGGTCTACCAACTGGAGCCACCGTGGGAGGCGGCTTAGAGGCTAGAGGTGGTGGATAGGAAGCTAGTCCCGTCCATTCCAAAGGCAAAGGTACTCTTCCCCACTGCAATCCAAGGGGACCAGGCGCTGAAGCTGCTACAACAACAGAATCCTGACATCCTGACAGCGTTTAACCTCGTTTCAGTGACGTCTCAAATTCAGGTTCTCCGGGTTGATCGGTTTGTATACGTTTCGGTTCGGAGTGAGCGCGAAGTCGTCCTCAGAGTCAATGCTGACAAAGGTTAACGGACGTGAGTTAATGCTGAATTGCACCTCTATTAGAGCGCTTCTCAGATTCTCATTGATGAATAAATACTTCGGGCAGATTAGTTTAAGGACCGTCTTGGTAGTGCGGACCAATCTTTCCCAACCCGACCGCGAATTGGAAGGTTCTGCATCTCGCGACCCCGTTACCCAAAGAGGGGGGGCCAAAGCGCAGTCCTCTAAATCAAAAAAGAGGCTGAAGACATTCTCTATCCTAGATACGGGAAGATGGCGTGGGGCATGGGTAGTGTATACCTGCGCCTCAAAAAGTGCCATCCCGGGGATAAAGATGCTCACACCCTGAGGGCAGGCGAGGTGGAGAAGGACCTAGGTCTGGAAACCATCGTGGATGCCGCCCAGGCCGAGTCCGACGAAGAAGAAGGCGGTGACCTGACGCTAGCAGTCAACCTTCATAAAAGTAAGGTCGCCTCGGCGGAACTCCCCATAGCCATGGAGCAAGGATCCGCCGATATAGCTTTAGTCCAAGAGCCATGGATTGCCTCTGGTAATACTGTCGCTGGACTGAAGTCCTCAAACTTAAACGTGTTCTATTCACCATCGGTAAGCAGAACCGCCGTACTTGTACGGAAGGGTCTACACGCTAACCTTATGTCTCATTACAGCTCTGATGACCTGACTGTGGTGATGCTAGAGAGTGAGAAGAAGCGCCTTCTGGCAGCCTCCTGCTACATGGCACACGACAGGAGGGCCCCACCCGAAGAACTCAGGAGCCTGGTAGAAGCCAGCCCGAACGACCAGCAACTGATCGTGGGTGCAGACGCCAACGCACACCACTGCGTGTGGGGGAGCCCCGACATAAACGACAGAGGTGAGCCACTCTTAGACTCTATACTTTCTACTAACTTATCTATAGCAAACGTGGGGGAGGAGCACAAATTCATAGGTCCCACGTCCTCGAATGTGCTGGATTTTTCACTCGGAAGAGAGCAGGTTACTATGGTTTCAAAATGGAGAGTCTTTGAGAGACCATCCTTCTCAGATCATAGAATTTTCAGATGCATACCACGTATCGTGCCCTATATAGGAAGCAAGGAAGAGGACCAAGCCACCCTGGTGGAATAGGGTCCTTTCAATCCGACGCAATAAACTCAGAGTATTTTTCAAAATCGCCAAACTGTCGAAAGATGAAGTTATCAACTGAGAATACAAAGTCCTCCTCAGGGACTATAAGAAGGAAATACGCAAGGCGCAGAGAAGCTCATGGAGAAANTTTCCGACTCTAAAGGCTAGTAGATTGGGTCGTCGATTTTGTGGAACAGATCTGGTTCCATGTGAGCCCGACTTTAGAATTTCCAGATTTGTTGTGGCACGTCTGCTTCAGTATTCAGAATACAAAGTCCTCCTCAGGGACTATAAGAAGGAAATACGCAAGGCGCAGAGAAGCTCATGGAGAAACTTCTGCTCCAATATAGAGACTGCCCCAAAAAAGGGCTAGACTCCGGAAGTTGCTATCTAAGCAGCCAACCATACAGAATCAGCTGAAACGCGATAATGGACAGTGGATTGAGGGCAGGGAGGAGGCCCTAACAGCACTAATGCAAGCACACTTCCCAGGATGCACTGAAGTGTCCGATGCCAATAAGCACCAGGACCTGGCTACTGGAGAACAGTACCTCCCAAACAGTCTAATATCCTCCAAAAGAATCCACTGGGCCATAGACTCCTTTACAGGAACTAAAGGACCTGGACTGGATGGAATATTTCCAGCCATGCTAAAGGTGGCCAATGATGTGATCACCCCATGGCTTCGCGATATATACTCAGCTGGCCTAAGCACGGGCTATATTCCTATCCAAAGCAGGACCTCTCGGATTGTCTTCTTGCCTAAAGCAGGAAAGTGCAGTCACGTGAGCCCCAAGAACTACAGACCGATAAGCCTCACCTCATTTCTACTTAAGACGCTAGAAAAACTGCTGGACCTATGCATCAGAAACGATGTCAGGAGACTATTATCGTTAGTAGCCACCATTGAGAAAGCCCTGCACAATAAAGAATATGTTCTCGGAGTGTTCGTGGACATATCCGTGGCATTCAATAACGTCAGTACAGATGCAATAATGAATCGCCTAGAATCGCGTACAATTCGATTGGGGAACCGCCTCCATGGTGAGAGGAGCGCAAAGAGGCAAGCCGCAAAGCGGGGTCCTATCGTCCCACCTATGGAATCTGGTGGTAGACGACCTAATCAAGAGATTCGAAAGGAAAGCACCAAAGATAACAGCCTATGCGGATGACATAAGCATAATTATCACGGGAGTATGTCCATCGACCCTCAGCTCGATTATGGAATGAACGCTCAGTGAGATATGTGAGTGGGCGGACAAGGTAGGACTCAGTATCAGCGCGGATAAGACGGACCTCATTCTCTTCACCAAGAGATACAAAGTACCGCGACGGATCCCCCCAAAAATGAACACGAACATCTTGACCCCGAAAACACAGGTCAGATACCTCGGCACTGTATTAGACAGCAAGCTGACATGGAGACCCAATGTATTGGAGAGGGTGAAAAAGGCCATAATAGAGCTATACGCATCTAACAAGATGCTTAGCAGTAAATGGGGCCTCTCGCCAGCTCTAATGCACTGGGTCTCCATACCGGTGCTGCGTCCGACACTGCTGTATGGAGCCCTAGTGTGGTGGCAAGCCATAGAGAAGAAGACCTACTACAAGATTATGGAGAGAACCCAGCGGCAGGCACTGCTATGCATTACAGGGCCGCTGAGGTCAACCCCTACAAAAGCACTCGAAACAATAATCGGAACCGATCCCCTCGATATCCACGCGCAACTGACAACAGGAAAGGCGGCACATCGCCTGGTTGCATCAGGAAATATGCCGCTACAAGGATTCGGGCACAGTTCAATTGACCGAAACATGAGCAGTATATCTGACTACATGATACCAAGAACGTGCTCAGATGTGAAAACAACAACATTCATGAGACTTAACGACTGGAAACAGGTCAGGACCATGGGCAACATCTCAACATCTACACCGACGGCTCCAAAATGGAAGGGGGAGTAGGAGCGGGCATATACTGTACGGACCCTGTAATGAGGCTGTCGTATAAGCTACCAAGCCAATGCAGCATATTCCAAGCGGAAGTATTCACCATTGGGAAAGCGGAAGAGCTTGCGCAAAGCACAAACTTTCCTTACGGGGCGGTCAATTTGTTCGTAGACAGTCAAGCGGCGATAAGATCCATGCAATCGTCAGCGGTCAGCTCCAAAAGTGTACTGGCAAGCAGGGAGGCACTAGATATCCTGAGCACGACTAAGTCAGTGAGGATCTACTGGGTTCCCAGCCACCAGGGCATCGATGGTAACGAAACCGCGGATGAACTTGCAAAGGAAGGCGTCGGACTGGCGAGTGAAAGAACCGAAAACGTTTCGGTTTCCATAAGAACACTCCAAAGCGAACTAGAGGAAAATGTCAACGAAAAAGCAAAAAGCAGATGGAGGAGAAACTCCACTACCTGCAAAATGTCTAAGATCATATGCAGAGAGCGCAACGAAAGACTCAGCAACTACGTCCCGCATCTTCCAAGGAAAGATTGCAGACTGTTAGTAGGAATTCTCACAGGTGCAAATGTCCGGCGCTAACAAGGTCAAGATTAAGACACCTAGGCGCTCCGGCTCTGGCATCACTGGAAGATGCCTCCAAGAGAAAGCCAGGCGAACTACTGGCCTTTGCGAAAGACACCTCGATCCTCAAGGACTTCGAAACTCGCATTAGCAATCTCTAGGTCCACATTACCCGGGGCAACTAAGGGTCATTTTTGGCCTATGCTTGGCCCCATGAGGGCCGCCCGATGTAACCTAACCTAACCTAACCTGTCTAGCATCGTACCAGAGAAAGCGCTGAGCATGCATATCCTCATGGTGAATGTCTATCCTGTAGAACATTTCGACGATATCGCCGCTTACTGCGACTTTTCCGACTCTAAAGGCTAGTAGATTGGGTCGTCGATTTTGTGGAACAGATCTGGTTCCATGTGAGCCCGACTTTAGAATTTCCAGATTTGTTGTGGCACGTCTGCTTCAGTATTTCGACTGCTCGTTTGTCCTCGCTCGACAGGAGCTTTTTAGGCAAGATTACATCGAGGTCAAATTGCTCCTTGACTTGATCGTGAAGTTCTTGCCAATTGCACGCAGTGGTGCATGGAAACGTGGCATTTGGAGTTTGTTGATCCCTGGATAGTTCATCCTAACATGCACTTTGACGCTGTTGGATCGTTCCACTTGCTTTCGCAGATCCTGCGAAGAACGGCGATTTTCCAATTGTTCGTTCCGATTAACAACGTTGGCTTTAGTAGCCGTTTCTTCAGATATCTATACTTACTGCGCAGTTCGTCTATATCGACGGTTTGTTTTGTGGTTTCACCAGTCCACTGTAAGCATATCGGTAACGGTGAGGTAACGGCGCAAATCTTGCGTACTGCGAGCGCGTACTCTATTATGGCTTCCAATTTTTCCTTGGGTGGCGGAAGCTTTTTCAGCCGTTTGATAATCCTCTCCAGGATGTGCTCGGGTCTGCCGAAGAACATGCATGTTTTCGACGTTAGAGAATCCTGCTGCTGAAGTACTATGATCAAATGTACTGATGAACATTGGTCACTTCTCGGGGTCTCTACTAAACGGAGACAGATCCTTTGGTGTAGCTTGTCTGGCGGCGATTTGGGAGCTTGAGGGGGACGCGGGCCTCGTCTGGAACAATCCATGTGGCGATCCGGGAAGCACGTTCATCTATAGTAGAATTTTATATTTCTCACCTATAAATCTCTGTCGGAAGCTCTTTTTTCTTCCAACATGTCGAGCATGATTTGGTTTCTAAAATATTCGGGACTTCGATGTGCTCGTTCATGTCGATGAGAGCGTCTACTTGCTGCCGGATGATAGAGCGGTGAAGCTGTCGGGTTGATTTGTGGGTTTTACCGGTGATCGCAGTGTCCTTCCGAGTGGGTTTCTGGAGCCTCCCTGGCCAAGGCACGAAGCGCAGATCCAATCTTTATCCTCGACGTCGGCGTCAACGCCTGCGCAGTGAAAATGATACCAGCCGTCGGAAACGTCGCACTGAACCCAGCTTTCCTCAGATCCAGTCGCCTTTTTCTGGCAAATTCTGCACGCTTCTTCGCGCATAACTGTTCAATTTGAGGTTATGTGAATTTGCATGTGGCAGAAGCAAATTGCGTGTTCTGATTGCAACTAATTGGGAAATCGTCGATTCGTAATAGTACAGTTATAACAGCAGCCGCGTGTTTAAGAATACAAATAAAGTTTTTCTATATTTTAAATACACACAAAAGTTTTTAAGAATGTAAGCGGCGAGAGGTTTAGTTGGTTTTATAGCAGCACACCACAGAAAAACAGCCACAGACGGCTAGCAGTAGTTTTGAAATAAGTGTATTTGTTTTTAGCTCCCGTATCAATGCGTAAATATATTTTTCGTAAGCGCGGCGCAGCAGGCTTAAAAACTGTTGTCTTTTTTCTCTTTCCTTTGCCAACTAATTGATGGCGTCCCTTTTTGGGATGAGCTACAAATGATAACAACCTTATCGATAATTCTTTTACCGATACATCAAAAATAAACAGACTATTTTTAAATAAACGAAAAAATCGATTTAGACTTAAATTATGGCGGCAACAGGCGCGCTTGCCAATTGGCTGCCGGTACCCTCCTGATGTCCTATTTGCTCTTGGAGAACAGCTCTGCAGTATGTTTTCTATCATATTTTATCGACCATTCCTTGCCTGCTAGTACTTTGAAGTGGACCTAAATTTCCGTCTGGACGGATTTAAGGGGGAATGTATATTGTAATAGTGTTGTCTTCTGACCCTTTCCTGGACAGCCCATCGGATTTTTTGTTGGCGCCGATGCCATTATGTCCGCGTACCCATGCTATTGGTACACCTGTATGCGAGTCTATCAAGTGCCTCTTTACCACTTGCCACTAGAGTAGAAGTTGTCCGTGTCATTGCGAGAGATTTTATAGCGGCTTAGCTATGTGAGTATATAGTTACATTGGTATTCCGGACGGCTCGTTCTATGGAGTGTTCAACCGCTTTCAATATTGCGTGGATTGTAGATTGATACTTCATCTGGATCGGGTACACTCCCTCTCATCCCTTGTAGGGTATATTGTACCCACCACTTCATTTAGTGCTGTTTCCGTGGATCTGCCTGTCCTCCATTCATACTCCGGTGTGGATATCTAGTATCCATTTATGTGTTTTTTTTATAAGGAATGAGGTCAGGCTAATCGGCTTGTAACCTTCTAGGTTTTGGCATAAAGACTACTCTTGCTTCCTTCCACGGAAGTGGTATATGCGCTATTTTGATGCATGCTTGGATGATTGCTTGCAACATTTGGCCCGTTCATACTTTTGTCGTCTGTAGCTTTGTTGGTATGTTTTCGTCTGGACCTAGAATTTTGAATTTGTTGAAGTAGCCTATTGTCCAATAAATTCTTTCCATTTTGACGATCTTTTCGACTTCTAACAGACGATTTGCTCTTTGGCTTTGTGCTCTTCCTTCTGCTACCCTGGGAAAAGTGTGTTCTATGGCTATCCCGGGTGGACAAGAACTAATTTAAATAATAAAAAGCAACAAATTAATGAGTGACAGTGGCACAAACAATTTAAAAGTGAAATAAATAACAAATTTTTTTTGCTCTGAGCTTAGAGTTATTTTTGCAAAATACAAATAATCAAACAATATTCGTGTCGGTTGCGAAACATTTCCTTTGTGCCGAATTACAGCCATCACCGAGGGATCACACCAAAGGAAAGTAGCTGTTGAATTCATATATATAGATACCGAAATCAGGAGAAAGAGGTATTTGTGCAAAAAATTAAAAGCTTGAGTTGGAGACAAATAAAATATTTATTTATTGCTTGTGCTGAAAAATTGCACCTCGCTTTCAATTCTTGGCACACAATTCTTGCATCAATATAGTAGAGCTAGATTTGCATGATAATTATATATTAAATTATATTTTATTATTATTATATTATATATTATATTATATAATATATATATATTTTTTTTTTTCACTCGCGAGTCGCAAAGATTATCACCTCTCGCCCAACCGGCCGAGGGGCGCAGCCGTGTGACGTACGGCATGAAACGCGCCCTAGATAGACGCGTGAGAAAGGAAATAAAAGAAAGCACGAGGAAAATTATATGTTACTAAGATACTACATACTACCTACGACCTAATTCTACAAGCAATAGGGTTTTGAGTTTAGGAAGACTATCACTTCCATCAATATAATCAAAGAGGCGGTTGTAATCTGCGCATAAAATCCTAAACGGTTCGTGCACTTCAAACTCCCTCCTACAGTGACCAATAACTAAAGGGAAATAGGATCTAGATTTTAGTCGCGGTACGTGGAAATTGAGCTGACCTAGCAGATAGGGGCTCTTCACGTCTCCATGTATTATCTTATGTAGAAAGACGACGCCAAGCATCGTTCTACGATTAGCTAGCGAAGGAAGGTTAATTAATAGTAGTCTACTAGAGTAAGACGGTAATCTTAGGTCGTCATCCCAGGATAAGCCACGTAGGGCAAGCAGCAAAACAATTTTTGGATAGACTCAATGCGATTAATATGGACTCCAAAACTGGGACTCCAAACGCAAGAACCATATTCCAAAATGGGCCGAACAAGTGAGGTAAAAAGACTCTAAGTTACATAAGGGGAATCGAATTCCTTCGACCACCTTTTTATAAACCCAAGCACGCCTCTGGCTTTATTAACCATCCAGGAAATATGTTCAGAGGACGAAATTTTAGGATCAAGGCGGACTCCAAGATCATCGACAAGACTTATTCATTCCAAAGAGCAATCATTAAGAATATAAGTGGCATACTGGGGAGTGACACGTGAAAATGTCATCAGTTTGCACTTGGAGCTGTTGAGATGTAATAGGTTAGCACGACACCATGCCTGGAAATTGTTAAGATCAGATTGTAAGTCCAACTGGCCAGAGCTGTCCTTATACTGCAGGCATAGTTTGACATCGTCAGCATACATAAGCACACGAGAGTGTGCTGTGACTAGCGGAAGGTCATTGATGCACAATGTAAATAGCAATGGGCCAAGATGGCTACCTTGTGGGACGCCAGATGTGACACTGAGGAATTTGGAGAGAGCATTTTTAAACAGAACCTTTTGAGTTCTGTGAGACAAATAACTCAAAATCCATTTAGGTACATTAACAGGAAACCCAATTAAGTCGAGATTCCTTACAAGATGAGAATGGTTAACTGAGTCAAAGCTTTACTAAAGTCCGTGTTAATCACATCGGTTTGAAGGTTGCGTTGGAAACCTCTAATAACAAATGAGGTAAGTTCCAGAAGATTTGTAGTAGTTGATCTCCGCCTCATAAGTCCATGCTGACATGGGGAAATGACGGATCTGCACAAGTGTTGCAAGTGAGGAGTTATTACATTCTCGAAGAGTTTCGGAATAGCCGATAACTTTGAGATGCCCCTATAGTTACAGGCATCCGTTTTACTACCTATTTTGTGGAAAGGAATAATAAAGGATTCCTCCCAAT
>VNJS01017367.1:0-19999 GCA_008042575.1 Drosophila watanabei | reverse complement strand
GGGGGAAAATTGAAAAGATGAATTTTCACAATTTCTGCACTTTGGACATAACAACATGAAAATGACTTTTTAGAGTCAAGTTGGGGGCAACACAACAAGCAAAACAAATACTCTGAAAAGATGAGTGTTACTTCTAGGAAGGGTTTTATTTTAAATTAAATAAGAGTACTTAAATAATTGCTGAAAATATATAGAAATGTTAACATTACGACATTATAAAACAATAGAAAATAAAAAAAAATAAATAAATAATTTTCTGGTATGTTTTTAAAATAATAAAAAGTTAAGCCTGAGATTTTTCGATAGTTAAAGTATCGATATATACGAGCCTGTGACATTTTCCCTACATTCGTAGTTTTTGATAACAAATTCAAGTCATTTTTCGATTGTTTTCGATAATTAAAGTATCGATATGTCAAAGTTGGTGATATTTTTATACATTTAATATTATTTAATCCAAATTCATGACATTTTTCGATGTTTTTCGATAATTAAAGTGCCAATATACACAATTTTACGATAGTTATTATTGATATTGATATTGATATTATTTAATAATAATTCAAGTTACTTTTCGATAATTTTCGATTGTTCAAGTATCGATATATACAAGTTTGCGATATTTTCTATACTTTTATCTTATTTAATTCTAATTCAAGTCCTTTATCGACATTTTCGATATTTTTTGATAATTAAAGTGTCGATATGATCAAGTTTGTGATATTTTCTATACATTCGACATAATTGAATACCAATTCAAGTCATTATTTGATATTTCCGATAATTAAAGTATCTATATTTTGAAATCTAAGATATTTTCTACACATTTGATATTATTTAATCCAAATTCAAGTTATTTTTCGACATATTTCAATAATTAAGATATAGATATATACACTTTTACAATACTTTCTATACTTTTGATATTATTTTAGACTAATTCAAGTCATTTTATAATTTCTAAACAATTTTTTTGCATTAAATAAATGTAAAATATAAAGTTAAAGAGCATTTCCCGTCGACTTTCCCCCCAAAAACTGTAACCACTTGACTTTACGCTTGCTCTTGCGCAAATATTTATCCCGGCAATGTCATTTTTCATTGAATATTCTATGGCAGCAGCAGCCATGGCAAATGTGCTCCGGATTCTCCTTGGCCAAAAAAGACAAACTTGCCTTAATTAATTATAAAGTGTGTAATGTGTAAAGTGTGTGCAGACTCACAGGCTTTAATTTGTGTGAATCGAATTAAAGTCCGGGGTTTTCTACCCCTAAAAATCACGCGAAAAGTTTGCTGTAACCGCGAAAAGAGACTTAACTCCCACAAAAAATACTTTTACAAACAAGTCTTGAAAACCCAGCAACTTTGTAAGAGGCGCCTGGCATCAGAGTCATAAAAATACTTTCCTCGCAGCTGCTGTGTTAATTACTCGCTGACTTCGCTTAGTCAAACCCAACTTAAAATTTTAGATTTCGGCTTAAGCTAAGAAAAAACAAAAATAAAAGAACACCAACACGAACACTAAACTATTCATTAGTTGCGGCTTAACCGCAGGAATTTGCGGCACTTATCAAAATTTTGAGGTAACCGCCTCTCTCGCTTTCAATTGTTTGCCCACTTGGGCACGAAACTGATTAAAATTTCATGGCTCTAATCTGTTGGCAACTTATCAGCCCGTTAAGTGTGTGACGAGGGGGGAGGGGGAGTTGTGTTTTTTGTGTAAACAGGGGAAAGGGGGAAAAGGGTATCCCTTATCCCTTATCCTTTCTACTTTGAAAGTTCATGGGTAATGTTCTTTTTCTTGTGTTTTGTTATGTGAAAAGTGGATTTTAATGGGTTTTATGTCAGGCGGGGATCCTTATAGATATTGTTTATTATTTAACTCTTGATATTTCTTGGGCTTGTTATGTCATTATTAAATATTTGCTTAAAGGGATGATAGTAAGGGGAAGGCGACATCCCTTTAGCATTGTTATTTGTTAGTTAATTATTATTATTGTATTATTGTATTTTGATCTGTTATTTTATTTTAATAAATACTTAAATTTATTTTAAAGTTGTATACATTTCCTTTAAACAATTGCTACATTCTTTTATTTTCCTTTATTTTCTAAAATTAACACAATACTTTTTCACACCTGTTTTCTACCAATTAAATTTCTTTTTCTTGCAACGCACAATGTTTTCACATATGCCCAAAAATACATAGATTAATGACCCAAACTTTCGCAATTTCTACGTTCTATATATTTATAACCCCTTTCCCTTTGGCAGCCCTTAAAACTTCCTTTACAATTATTCTTCTTTCCACTCCCAACAACTTTAACAACATTGTTTTTAATTGTTGTTCAAGTAGACACCATGACATTTTCCTTTGCTCTCTGAACTTAATTAATTACAAATACTTGCTCTTAGTCGTGTTCAATTTAGCACAGAATTTATGCTACAATTTATTCTGCAATCTAATATAGAATTACTGTTACAAACTGGCTAATTTGTTAAAGATTCCAATTTCCATTTGATGGGCTTTCTTCTTTTGTTTTGTGTTTTGTGGGAAATGTTTCTAATCAGAAAACTGCACATATTGTGTGACAGTTTGTGGGCGTGGTGGTGTGATGACGATAGAAGTTTCATAAATTAACTTTCGGGCCAGGGCCCGAAGACAGATGACAGCGGCAACTTGGCCAATTAACAGTAGGCCTTAATTGGTTTGGGAACGACAGGCCAGAGAAGGGTTCTCTTGGCCAGCAAACAGCTCTAGTTTTTGGCCATCAAACCGAGTGACAGGCGACTTTACTAAACTTCATTGTAATGAGACACACAGTACACCCCCAAGTCACTCACTCACTTAAACACACTGCCTTGGAAATCCCTGACATCTAATTAAAATTCATTCCTGTACAGATGATAGGAGAGGGAGGTGGGAAAAGAAAAGCGAAAGGAAAACAGAAAAGAATTTAAGAACAGGAAAGTGAAGGAAAGTGAAAATGAAAGGGAAAGTTGGGTTGAAAAAGTGAATGGTTTAAAAGAAAGCTGAGAAAAGGAGTTAAGGTTCTATGACATTAAAGAATATGCTATAAAAAACAAATTTATTAAAAAAATAATACAAAAATTATTAAAATTTCACAAAGTTATATAATTTTTAGATTAAATATATTTTTTTAATATTTTACAAACCAAATAAGTGGGGTTCCCGATGAAATATAAATTTAACATCCAAGAACAAATTTATAATGAATATTAAACTCTTTGTGGAATACATTAAATGTTATGTTAATTTTGATGATTAATACAATAAATAAAGAATTTCACAATGGTCTTAATGTTACCAAAAACAATGATGTAATCCCTTAAATACTAGTACATTTATTTCTATATTTATTTGCAAGAATATGAGTTAATGACTGCCTTGTTAAGTAATATTTTTTAAAGTACACTTTTGGAGTTTATTCACAAAAATTGCCTTTGCTATATAGTTAGCAAAAAACTTTCCCTTTAAATTAATATTTCTCCAACTCTCCAACTGTCACTCAATCTTCTTCGTTTATGACAAATCTTGATGGAAAGACACAGACACACAAAGTGTGGGCTGTGGGCTTTCTTTCCCGTGAAAAACTGCACTGGCGACACATGGCCCTGTCGGAAGTCCATTCAGTACCAGTTACATTTACAGTTACGGTTACACTTACGGTTACAGTTCCAGTTGGTAACTGTAACAAATCATCAAACTGACGACATTGTCACATTTCTCACTTCATTTCGCTCTTTTTACGAAGGTCTACCCTGCGTGCATGGGTTGGTTATTAGTTGCCCCACCGCCACCATCGTCATCTGTCAAATGCCAAATTGTGGCAGCTGGTTCAGGTTGTGTCGCGCCAAATGCCAGTCGAAACAAGCTCAAAAACACAGGCAGGCGGACGTACGTTCAACCAGTTGATGCCACAGTGTTTCTATGTTAGCAGAGAGAGAAAATTTGAGATAATTTAATTCGGTTTATTTATAAAAATATTATGCATTATGAAAATAATTATAATAAATTATCTTCAGGAATAAGTTTAGGTTTGTTTTTGTGTTTCTAATTTTCAAATCAATTAAATTGGTGTTAAAAAGTAGGCTATGAATTAAATTCACCAACAACTATATTTTGCAGCATACTTTTTGGTGGCTTAAGGCTTACCTATAAAAATATTAAATGGAAATGCCTTTTGAAAATAACCATAATAAAGTTTAGAATGAGATAAATGTTGGTTTGTTGTTGTGTTTCTAATATTAAAATCAATTAATTTTTTGTTAAAAAGTAGGCTATGAATTAAATACTCCAACAACTACATTTTGTAGCATACTTTTTGGTGTCTTGAGCATTGTAATTGGGAAAAATGGAAAAAGGGTTGTAATTTAATATTTACATATATTTTAAAAATTTAAAAATAATATTTATAAATTTCCCAAATCTATCTTAAAAGAATTCCCGTAAATTTTTCTCTCTGCATTTCCATCGCTTTGTCTCTGTCCCCGCCTTCAACTGTCTGTCTCTGTCTGGGCGCAGGTAATTGAACAACATTTGTGGAATGACATGGAAAGAATTGCCATGAAAGGAGGAGGAGGACGAGGCGGCAGCAACAGTTACATTTGCAGGATTCCAACCTTCGCAACATCAGCTGGCTGAACAAAAGGGGGGACTGAGAAGGAGACGACACAAGGAGACAGGCGTGAGAGAGACTGTGAGTGAGACAGGAGCAGGACAGACAGGTGGCGGCGGGTGATTTTCTGCAATATTAACTCGGTGGCCATATGCTCACCTCCGCTGATTTGTCATACGCACATTTATTTATTAAGCCCTTGAAGAGGGTACTATTATTTAGGACAAAAGTCTTATGCCTTGAAATGTAACTAGAGCAAAAAATTATTATAATTTGTAGGGATAAGAAGTTAGGGAAAATGGGTTGTAGATCGTTGTCAAGGTAATCGATTTGAATATCGATTTTGAATTTCTTTTAGTTACTTGGGTCGCTTTTTCTCGCTTAGACGCTGAACCCTGGCCATCAAGTAACCGGTGATCCACTTGAAGGCCAACTGCTTGCTGTGATACCTGAACTCAATGTGGACCGGAGTCTCCATCTCCACAGCCGGCAAATTATTGAGATCCAAACGAAAACCTCTGATATAGTAGGAAACATTTGCCTGGAAGGGACACTGCTTGGGAAAGTTACTGTAACGATCCATTATGTTGCGGCCCAAACGCATGAGTGGGACCTGATTGCGATTGGCCAGCAGCTGGCAGCCATCGGTGGTGAGGTCCAGCAGGACAAAGTCCTTCAGGGGACTCGCTCGGGGCAGGACAATTTTCATGGAAAAATCATGTTCATTTACTGGCTGCACCAGCTTAAATTCCATATTCCAGCTGCTTCGCTTGGAGTTCTTGTTCAGGCCACAGCGATATTCGCTTATAATCTTGTAGTTTGCATCCTCGCTGCTGCAGGTGAAATTATCCGTTTTCAGCTCGAAATTATTCTGTAATGATTCAAAATGTATGAAGTAGTTATGTACATATCACGTATACGCACCTTGGCCTCTGCATTTAATTTCCAATTAGGGAAAATACAGACAATGGCTGCGGCCACAACGCACAATTTTGAGATCTTGGGTTTCAACTCCATCCGCAAGGCAGGTGTGTATTATGCAATCCAATTGGAATTAATGCCCAAATGCATTGCAAAATTCGGTAGAGTAATCAGTCGATGCGTGACTAATGATGGCATAACAATAATTATTATTATTGATGGAGAGGCAGACGACAAATCGATGCGTTTATTGAACTGAAACAAGCTCATTTGATTGTTTTGAAGCGACAGGAAGTGCAAATGTGGTTTGTTTTGTGCATATCTTACGAGCTGCATGAATATTTTAGAAATTTGAGAAAATACTTCCTTCAAATTCAGTTGAAATCTCTTAAAGTACTCTCGTTTCTACTCTCATAATCGGATCATTAATAATTCCCCGTAATCACTTTGACAATTAACGCTCTCAACAACGAAAAAAAAAAGTAATCATTACTAATTATAAATGAGAGTAATTAGTCAAATGGATTACCGGCTGTTCGAGTGAGCAGCTCGCAATTAACCATGGCAAATAATATAATTTTAATCCCGATTCACGCGAGCTGCTTTCAACATAATGTTTCGCAAATTCTCTGTGATAATTGTGTTCATTATTTTCGGTTTTAATTTCGTCCAAGCCAAGGTACATGTTTATTCAATTTAAAATTAAATGTTTGTGCTATAAAAGTGCTTTATTGTAGTCCAACTTTGACATGGTTTTCTCGAACTGCACTTGCTACAGCGAGGATCCCGAGGAGATGCTGTCGCATCTGAAGTGCGGCCTGAGCAAGAGTGTCAAGAGGCCCTCCTTCAACATTGAGCTGCAGTTCCAGAAGCCCGTGGCCAAGTTCTTTGTAAATATGCGGATTGTTTTGCCCCGCAGGATGGGCGAGGACTTCACCCTGTTCAATCTCTCTGGCATCGATGGCTGCAGTCTGCTCTCCAACAAAAACCAGATAGCCTTTATCCAGCTGGGACGCAAGCACATGGATCGCTTCAGCAATGTGCCCAAGCGTTGTCCTTGGCCCAAGGATGTGCCTTACTATGTGCGCGGCTTCCGCGCGGATATGGCCGCCATGCCGGCCTTTAACTTCGAGTCGGACATGAATCTCTGGTTCGACTTCGTGGTGAATCACCAAAAAGTGATCCGTGGGTTCATCCAGAGCAAGGTGCAGCAACGGAGGACCCACAAAAAGGGTCCTGGCGATGAGTGATTGGGATCGAACAGGGAAAGAAAATGGAGGGAAGCTTTTGGAATTTAGGAATATTTTTTGTCATGAAGTGTATTAAAAATTGATTAAATTTTGCTTGAATTAAAATGGTTTTAAAAATTATTATTATTAATAATCAGAAATTTAATATTTTTGTATTATAATATAGTTTTCTTCGAAAATCAAGATTTAATCAATAGGTTTATGACACTGCTTTATTCTAAAAATAATTTTAGAGCTTCTAAACAGAAAGCTATATGGCCTTATTGCTTGAGATTTTTTATTTTAAGAAGACAAGGTCACACTGTAACCAACAAAATGTCATAATACCATAATGAGTAAACTTAATTTAATTAAAAATCAAGAAGAGAAAAAGTAAATCTATTATTAAATTGACATTCTTGTCATCAAAAGAGCAAGGTCACACTTGTTCAGTGTAGTGTCATAGCACCATAATGATCTAAATTCCCTTCAATTTTTTAGACTTTATAAATTTCTATCTAAATTTCCTTCTATCAATTTTTCCCCGTGTAAATCATGTGTGCAGGTGGCCATTGGAATGAATAAAAAGGCGGCAATTGAGTTTGCTCCCTGTGTTCCATTTGCCTTTGCCTCCCATTGGTCAGCACCCAGCAAGTGCTCTTGTCCAGCATATTTTCGTTTTTCCAGTTTTCCCGACTGTTGCCCCGGCAACCCCGGGCTGTCCTCGCCTGGCTTTTTTTATGGGTGCACGTGCCGCTTTTTCGGTTGCCTGCCAACTGCGAGAGAAAAAAAAGTACGCCACATGCGGCGGGCAGAATTAAAAATTCCAAACTCGTTTCGACCTCTTACAAGGCGATTTCGCCTTAACTTGGTTATTAGGTAGCTGCGCTTCTGAATAAGCCAAATTTGCTTAAATGAACGCCGGACCTTTCCCAGATGCTGGTCATATCTCACATCCCCGCGGGGGGTTTGTATTTATTTTCTCTTGTTAATCTTCTTTAAAGATAATTTCCTTTAAATATTTTTTTTTTTAGCTGAAAATGCCCAATCACATATCGGCAAACCTTTTCTTTTGGGACACGACTGCTTAGAGGCGATAACAAGGATTTCCTTTGAAAAGGAATTAAGGTTTTACTGGAAAAGGTTTTGATGAAGGCTTATTGGATTTGTTTAATTTAAGGCGAAAAATGTAAGATCGGGTGGGACTTAATTTCTAAATAAATTGGCATTAAAAACAGGTTTATAAGTAAAATTAAATAAATAAATTTAAATTAAAAGTTCTATAAAAGTAATATTTCTGATTTATTATATCATAAACTTTACCTGAATTAATTAAAAGCTCAACTATTTATTTGTATTATTTAAACGCGTTGTTTGGAGAACTCTGTTTTCTCTTTATATAATTGCATTCCTAACAAAAAATCCCAACTGAATACCGAACAAAAACAAGGCTAAAAACCACACCCACTCTCTTGTAATTGCTATCTATTTTACAAAGTAATAAAAGGAATTATTTTGTTTTTGCTTTTTTTGTGTTTGTGTGCGTGTAATACCGTTTACTTATTTTTATGTTGAATGCCAAATGCATGCAAGGTTATTTTTGCAATTTCTGCTGCATACTTGTTAGTTGAATGAAAAGGCAATGCACATTTTCGAAATTGGAAATTTCGCTTTGAGGTTTGATTTTAAAGCTGCAAGCACAAGGGGATTGATTACACTAAGCAACAAAAATATGAGTGCTTAGAAAATATATATGCATGGGTTTGTAAAAAAATAAAATGTATTCATTTATTATAAAGTCTTAAAAAAATAATAGAGGATTTTAAATAATTTCAAGTTTCTCTAAAAAGATACTATAAAATATTTAAATTAAATCTTTTTTGGAAAAAAAATTTTAGACGTAGTAAATTGCTCTTAATCCTTATTAAAAATCGTATTTACAATTATTTCTGCTTCTAGAATAATATTTTTATTTACAAAATAAAGGCAACCTTCCCATTTAACCCCACAAAGCCTCTAAACCCTGTTAACTAGTGTTATTCCATACATAAATATCTTTGGGCAGGATCTAACTTTGGCAGGAAAAAAAGCACAGACATTTTCCGCTTTTTTTTTTTGCAAGAGGAAAAACTCTTGACTCGCTCTTATGGCAAGGGGAAAAAATCCAAGTATCATCAGCCTAATCATGTGGAATAAGGCGGAAACGGAAATTGCACACACGTACGCACCCAAACAGTTGCAAATGCCATCGCAGTCACCGCCGCAGCCGCATGTTTGTGTGTCCGGACTCACCAGTTGCGAGAAATCATATGCTATATGCTATATATGCCACCTGCCACCTGCTGGGTCTCCGGAAATGTTGGAAATGAAAATTTTGCGGTACAATCCTGCACACACACACAGGCACGGTTACCCCTTGTCTCTGGAAAGCCAAGTGGTTTTCCTGCATTTTCCGCATTTATCGGAGGCCCGACCTGTGTAATGGCATATTAATCAAAATTGCAACGCACAGCTAACCGAATTCCCTTCGACCGGGTTATAGGGCTGCGGGCTGATATGTGTGTGGGTTAATTTTATCGGCATTTCGGACACGTTATCAGGAGCCATGGAATTAGTAGCTAAACACACGTGTTAGGGTTACTCAGGTGATGAGGGAAGGGGAATATATTCATTCACGGATGGTGTAGGGATTCCTTCAAATATTAAATTCCTTGTTATAATATTCATTATGGAGAAAATCCATTAAAAAAAGCTACAAATATATCGGAAAGTTTGTATTTAATTAACAAACTATTTTTTATATTTTTTTTGCAGCATACTTTTAGGCTCCTCTTTAAATTATTTTTGGTATTTTTTCCCCATTATTATTATTATTTATTAATTAAATTTAAGCACTCCCTTTCTCTGAATTTCTTCCCCTAACCCCCTAATTCTTTCGGTTTGGAAAAAAACTAAAAATATGTCGGAAAGTTTGTATTTATTTAAAAAAAATTGTGTATATTATGTGCAGCATACTTTTAGGCATATTTAAATAATATTTTTAATATATTTTCACCATTATTATTAATTAATTAAATTTAAGCACTCTCTCTCTCTCGATTCCTTCCCCTAACTAATCTCAGCATTTTCCTAATATCAACACAGCGCCCCCGCTGACATTCAGCTGTTATCAGAATTTTGGCTTTTGGCTCATAAAAAAACCCAACAGCTGTCACCGTGTTGCGGTTTGCGGTTATTTTGTTGCCATTTTCCCCGCCGGCCTTTTGGCTGCAAATTAACGCGAGCAGCACCTGTGGCAGAAAAAACGGACAGCAAACGAAAAAAGTGATCAATATGGACAAAAAACAGTTGTTAGTGGTCTCGCCTCCGCGCTAAATGGTTTCGAAATGTTTTCCATTTAAGTTCGCGGCTCTCATTGTTCCAAACTAGATGAATGAAAAAGTGTTTTCCGGCACAAATATTTTCATATCAATGTGCTACAAATAAAAAAGGAAAAACAAAAAAACAAAATAAATAAAAACAAATGGAAGCCCAACGGAGAGCATTCAATGCCAGGGGTACATATATATGGCAGAAAAAAGTCAATTAAAATAAATACAGAAGAAGTTCGATTGGTTTTAAGTGAAAATATAAACAAAAAAAAAACAAAAATGTATTTTATACACAATGAAAAATTAAATTATATTTATTCAAATTAGTGAATTCTTTTTCCTTTTTAAAGATAAACAACAATATTTTTTGTTTTGTGATTAAAAAGTTACTTTAAACCAAAGAGAAGAGTGCGGAAACGAATTTTCTGTTAGATTTCTTGACTCTAAAATGTGCATAAAATATTTTAAAAATTATATATTTAAGAGATTATATAAATAGAGTGTAGAAACGAATTTTCTGTTAGATTTCTTGACTCTAAAATGTGCATCAAATATTTTAAAAAATATATTTAAGGGTTTATATATACTATTTAATTTAAGCTACCATTTTAGGCTATAATTCATATTTTTTATGTTCACCCTTTCCTTTGATTTGTGGGTCTTTAACAGCTTAAATATATATATATTTCTCCCTAAAACCTCTTTCTATAACCTCTGTTTGTTTCTTACATATATTTCCAGGATTGCCACGCCCCAAGGAGCGCTTTAAGCGGCGCACCGGCCCCACCATTCCCATGCCAGCCCGCAAGGGGCTGCTAGCGCCCCAGAACACATTCCTGGACACAATCGCCACGCGGTTCGATGGCACCCGTAAGTGAAATGCTAATGCTAAGCCCCCGATGCTAATGCTAAGCGATTCCCCTGTCATACCCCAAGTCCACCGGTTTTTTTTATATGATTTTTTGTAATGTAATATTTATGACACTGTTTTTTTTATTATTGAGATCGTCGATGGGAAATGGAGCTTGCATAAGCCAAAATGCCGGCATCAACTCGTAAAAAAGTACGCATAAGAGATTTCCGGGTATTCACAACCGGGTCCCTTTTTTTATTTTGTAAGTGCACTGAGAAAGCTAAGTTTCTTGGGATGGCAAAGCTTAGTCGAAGGATATAAATATGTATCTTACTTTGCCAAGGTCCTCATGAGTATCCTATTTCAGCTTTTAGATAATTTAATGCGTTAGTATAGGATTTAGATAGATTTTATATTATTTTAAATATATTTTCAATATTTTCATCAGTACCTTATTTCTGCTAAAATATAATTTTAAGCTGTTTTATTAGGTTCAGATGGATTTTATTTTATTTTAAATATATTTTCCATAGGAAATGGTAATCTTTGTGGTCCTCGAACTTTGTTTTACTTCAGAAATTCATTCATTTTAAATTCTGTAAAGATAATATATTATTCTTAGGGTTCATTCTTTAAGGGTTAATTATAGAAATTTTATACCTAAGCTGCTTTCCATGCTTAAATATTATTTTTAAGTAGGTAGAATTATTTAATATAATTTTTTCCCAGTGCCTTTCTCTCAGATTTGGGACTCACGGAGAGACGTGATTGTTAAGTGCTCGCACATGGGGACAGTAGCCAGCCAGTCGGTCACGAATTGTTGTTCTATATGCACATAACATTGTATATATGTAGAAGGACTTATCCATATTGAAAATCTGGCCAAAAAGCAGGTTTTTTCCGCGCTGGGAAATTAAAACTATGTGCTGCTGTGCCGTATTGCCCCACATTTTTCGCACAAAAGCAAAGACTCAGACTCGTGGAAACCTTAAAAAGTTATGTATGTATATATATTCCTTTGGGAGCGCAGGAATAAGAAAAAAATAAAAGAAGAGAATGCTTTACAGTAAATTAAACAGCGCCTTGCTGGGCTGCCAAGGTATTTTTTTCTTATGCTTTTCTTTTTCCCTCGCACCCGAGAGTAATGATGGGAAAAGGCATTAAAATTGTGAGAGTGAGAGTCCTCATTTTATTTCATATTTAAGTTTTGCATTGGGAACTCATTTATATTTCCCCAATCGATTGATTTGGAGAAAGTTCTGCTTGCTTCCGTTGACAGGACGAAACACACACACGTGCTGACTGGTCCTTTCCCTCCTCACATCATACAAATTAATTGTTTTATTTCGCTCACAGTCAGACATAGGGAGCGATAATTGTCTTTACGAGTTGTCACAAACTCTGAACATGAAATGCTCAGCAGTCGGGGGATTAAAAAGGTTTTACGAGGCATAAATAATAAAAGGGAGCATATTATATGAGCCGCAGTCAGTCAGCTGAGCGTAAGGATGTGGATGAGGATGAGGATGTCGCCGGCAGCCCGGCAAATAACTCAAACAATGAGCAGCCTGCAAGTGATTTAGCCGCCGGCTGTCAAAATGGTTCCGTAAATAAGTATAATGTTCAGGAATGTATAAAGAATATTAATACACACAATGTACATGTGCTTCATTTTACACTATTTTACACTTCATTTTGTGTTTAATAGGTGTGGAGTGTACACGTGTCTCATTTACATGCTTTGAAATATGTACAAGGATGTGCTAGGACTTGAAAGAAAAATTGAGCTTTCAATGCTGTCTCAATATCTGATGTGTGAATCGATGTATTAACATTTCAATATACAGCTGTGCCATAAAAGGATTTTCTGTTTGATTTTTAGATTTTCGAAAATCAAATCAAATAAATTAAAGAATATTTTTCTAATGGTTTAAATAATATTAAAAATTTTTATAAATTAGATAGGTAATTGTTTTTTAAATAAATATTCAATATAATACGATTTTTTCGATTAATGTCGCACTTTTTCTTTCGAAACTGATTCCAAAAATATCTTCAGAAAACTATAATTAAAAAGGCATTCCAAATAACGTCTTACTCTTTATAGAAAATATTTTTTAAAATCATCAGTAAAAAATCTATATCCTTAGTTTTACAATTTCCTCCCTTTTAACACCATTAAAACATAATTTATTTAACATTTAAACAAGTTTTAAACTAATTGGAAAGCAAACAGCTTAATTCATTTTTTGCCCACGCGTGCACTTAGCTCTTAATGCCACCGCCGAGAACTTTCCGGCAAACTTTTTATTGATGCAATACATTAAGTAAATTTACTTTTAATTCTTCGGTTATTGCGGTGGCAGCAAAATAAAGTATTTAACAATCAATTTGCAGTTGCTTGTGGCGACGTCAATTAGCTGTGGATGGATGATTGTAAACAATTTGCTGGCACTTTTCCAGAGAATGGCCTTGATTGCTAATAAATGGCATTATTATTGCAGTTACTTTTCATTTTCTAGAACATATCTGTGACTTGTTGATATTGTTGCAGAGCACACACACAAGAGTTTTCATTTCGAGCTGCCATTCAGCCTGGCCCGTCTCTCAATTCAATTTGTTGCATCCACATCCGGCTCGCTACCCACTTTCCATATATATATATACGTTATGTATGTGCATATAGAACATCCTAATCTGTCCATTGTGTCGGCAATTACGATCTCTTTCTGGCTCTATTCACAGCGCTTCGAGCCATAAAGGGATTCAGACGGAACGGGGCGAGTCCTGGTTAGATTTCTATTTATGAAACTGCAATGGCAAAAGGTAAATAAAGGGAGAACGTGCTGTGAGCAGTTCACTCTTATTGAATTGTGCTTCTTTGAACAGGTTATAAATAAAATTCAGGGAGCTTATACTACCCTTTAGCTGGATTTGCGGTTCCCAGGAGCAAAGCCAAAAAAATATGAAATCCTATGTGAAACTGATGGAATTTCATTTCCTGCAGCGAGTTCGTTTCCAGAAAATTTAATTAAATGCTGTTCAGAATTTTTCTCGGTTTATTTATTTGTGTGCTTGTGTGTGTTCTTATACAAACAATAAAATATATTTTTTTGCCAGCAAAGTCCCAGACTTGAAGGTCAAGTGCGAATGGCAAAGCCATAAAAAGTGGAGGTTCAACAAATAATAACAACATTGTTGTATGTGGAGGAACATATTTTATGGGAAAAAAGTGGACCTAATTCTATTCATATGGAAAAATTATAATTTAATTTTAAAGGATTTATATTCTTTAAAGACTTAAAGACTGTTTATTAAGTAAATTAAAAATTCAACTCAAACAGGGTTCTAGGAAAATGTATATTTAATTTAAAAGTGCTTGGAAAATGTGAGTCATTTCTTTGGCAAATATTGGAGAATGTGCATTTTAAGGCGACAGCCAAGCTGGGGGCCGTCAGTCTCTCTCTCGCTTTTCCGTGCAAAAAGGACACACAGCAGGACTTGTCTTATTACCGTTGTTTGTCGGGACAATATTTCATGCCAAATGAAAAGCAGCTGAACATCATCCTTCAGCATCACCCATCCGTTCAGCCATTTCCATTTCGAGTTTTCCTTCCCCCGACCTTTTGTTGTTTTGTTTCCCTCCCCCCCCCCACGGTTCCCTTACTCATGCAGCTTTTCTTCTCAATTTTCAGACTCGAACTTTGTGCTCGGCAATGCGCAGGCAAATGGCAATCCAATTGTTTATTGCTCGGATGGGTTCGTGGATTTGACAGGATATTCACGCGCGCAAATTATGCAAAAGGGTAAGGACGAGGCGGACTGGCGGACAGACGGCCAACTTATTTAACACTTGAATACTCATTTCAATGTATTGTGTTTATCGTGCAATTTCATTCAATTGTCCTGCCTGGTGTCCCGGCAAAACCCAGGCTGCTCATGTCATTTCCTCTACGGACCGGATACGAAGGAAGAGCACAAGCAGCAAATTGAGAAAAGTCTCTCCGCCAAAATGGAACTGAAGCTGGAGGTTATTTTCTACAAGAAGGAAGGTGAGTTTAAATCACTCCCCTTAAAAAAAAATTACTCCTCGCAGTCGCCGGAGAATGCGGTGAAAATTGTTTCTGGCCCCGTATTTTCTTTTTAATTAAAAATTTTCAAATGAAGATGAAGCGGCGAATGGCGAGCGCTAGCTGGAAAGGAAATTATTTTCCGTTTCTTGGGGTCTCTCTGTGTTTGGAAACGTGAAAGTTTAAGAGCCAGAAAGGTCGAGCCTGATAAAACTAAGAAGATCTTGATTAACAAGGGTTTGGATAAGTGAAAATATGTCTCAGGATAGGTAGGAAATCGAACTTGGAACAAAGTAATATTATTTTAAAAAATTTCAATAGAGTTTGATAGGTTTTTAAATAACATAATTCCTTGAGCTTAAATTTTAAACTTCAATCTCTACTCAAGTCCCATTTCCGATTCTATTTTCCGTCAAACTAAAACCTTTTATTTCCAATCCAACTCCCTTTTCCGACACTAATTGACAGAGCAAAGCTCTGCTCATTTTCAGCTTTTGTTCAGCTTTTAATTTCTTGATAATCCCACAAAGTCATGTGGGCTGCACCTCTGCCATTGTCCTTCTGGTACAACAGAAATTTGTTGCAAGAATAAAGGAAGTATTATTGTCTCTCTCGACAATAACCCATAACAAAAGCCATGACAACTACGGGCTCAAAGTGAAAAGTTGGCCATCAATTGTGCCTGGAACCGCAGGGAAAATCCAGTCAGCCCACAAAACCACCTGACAGCTCAGTTTGCCATTGACTTATAATTCGAGACATCGAACGTCGAAGGAAAGTCACTCACTGGCTACGCGGAACTGCTGCTCCTGATTGAGTTAAGCGCGCACAGTCTCGAACTACATAGTTTCCTGCGGTTCGAGTCTCGCAGGACCTCACTGGGTCCTTGTTCTTCTCCCCCTCGTTGACATGCTGGGCGACGCACAATAAATTGCTTGCTCTTAACATTTTCGCACGTCCTGGCCGCGGTATTTTGTAGTCCTAATGAGGTCACGATTAATCAAGACAAAGCCCAGCCCGGCGCCGAGATAAAGCCCAAGATGGATAGATCCATCAACTTTGAGTGCAAGTTTTCTAATTAGCGGAGCGTTTAAAACTTTTAACCAACTGCGGGGGAGAGAAGGGGAGATGCACTGGGAAAGGTATTTTATTTAAAGAATTAATGAAAGTTAGAATTAGTTAGTTTAATTTTTAAAGGGAAAATTTATAAAGACGTTGGAAAAATATTTAATAATTTGTAATAAATTATTTTGTTAATTAAAGAGTTGTTTATTTAATAAGGAAGGGAATTTTGTTGATTATTTTTATTTAAATAATATTTGTAATGAAACTCTTTAAAATAGTTTTTGCTCATTGCAAAGAACATAATTGTGAGAGTATTATATGGGAATTAGAGGCATCATTCAAAGAAAATTCTAAAATTTTAATAATTTAAAACTTAAAATCTATTAATATTTTGACTAATAATTTTCCTAGTTAATTCTCTTATAAACTCTTTAAATAAATTTCTGGCAAAACAGAACGAGCTAAATGAAGCAATTGGAAATCATAGATACAAATTTTTAAAAAGACCGAACAATTATATATTTTATAATTAAACTTAAAACTACTTTCATGTATTAATTATTTTCTTACTGTTTAATTAAGATTCTCTAAAAATTTTTATAAATTAAATATGTAAAAACAAAACTACATTGGTTTAATCGAACTACTTGGAAATAATTAGTTAATATAAAAAAACTTCTTATAACGAATTGGTTTATAATTTAATTTATCAGGTTTTCTGTTTATGTATTTAAACCAAAAGTTACTGTATTAGTTAAACTTTAATGACATTTTATTTATACATTATTCGGGTTCCAAGATCCAGTCCTGGTATTGTTTACCATCTATTATGAATTTTAGTTAGCTTATTTTTAGTACATTTTTTTATTAGCTACCAACATCAATACCTATATCTTTCCTTATTATACAAGCCTTAATTTTTCAAGTGTATCCTTTCTCTTGCTCCTCCCCTTCTTCCCTCCCTCGGGGGCTTTCTTTTCTCGTATGTGCGCCTGTGGGGCTGTGTGTTTTATTAATTATGCATTGGCTGCGGCAGACTAGGGGTGAACTCGATCTGGCTGACCTCGGGCTCTGTGTATAATTAGTGGAAGATAATTAAAATGCAGGCCGGGACAATAATTGCGGTCTAATTGAGTTGGCTTGCAATTTATTTATTAATATATTGCGGCCCCCATAAATTGTGGGCGTTTTTTAAAGCACTTAAAAGCTAATTATAAATTGGTGACTAAACAGGGTCAACTACTACGTCTATTTATTCTTATTCTAACGCGTTGGTTCATCAAAGTCAGGCCATCGATGGGGTTTCAATTATGCAGCCGCAAATGAAAAGCACACACGTACACACACACACTCTAGAAGGTCAAATATTGAGCTAGGCTTGCGACCGCAGACCCCATGGCGTATGCGCAATACGTATACGTGATGCCGAGCGATGCAGTTCAGGGGGAAAATTCATTTTCTGGCCCGCTGATTAACGCCACAAAAACGAAAAAATACAAAACTCTTTTCAGGTGCTCCATTCTGGTGCTTGTTCGACATCGTGCCCATCAAGAACGAGAAGCGGGATGTTGTCCTGTTTTTGGCCTCCCACAAGGACATCACGCACACCAAAATGCTGGAGATGAATGTGAACGAGGAATGTGATAGCGGTAAGTATACACCAACGACACCTGGTATAAATAATGCACTAGCTAACAGCGACACGAAAAATATAACCATAAACCGCCTAAGCGAGCACAGCAAAACCACAAACACAAACCACTCAACCCTTAAATAATAAATTAATAAGCACCCACACAACACACTCCGATGCATTCCCTCAATTTACATGACCAAATATTGCGAATTTGTAGAGTCTGCAAGGTTGCCAGAAATTTGTGACATAAACCAAAGGTGTCTGCGGCAGCTCTGCGGTTGATTTGGCCCAGGAAATTCCCTGTAAAATGTAGAGGAGTATGTTGAAATTATGATTATTTTGTGACAGAGAGAGCTTTGCAGAATTTAAATAGGTTTTAGATATTTTTGTATACTTATTGCAAGATTAAGGGATTTTAAACAATCTTATATTTGTTGAAAAATATTTTTGGTTACTTTAAAAATGTATTTAAAGGAGTTTTTTATACTTATTAAAGTATTATATTTGCAAATTAATAATACTATTTCCTTCTACAATTTTTAAAACTTCTACAACTTTGTTATTTCTTTAACCTTAGTAAAAATAAAATTTATTCTCCAAATAAAAAATCTTTAGAATTAGAGCATTTCTTAGCTCAGAATCATCATTGCTACCTTTTTTTTCGAGCTCTGCCAGCTTGTCACCTCAACTCCTGGCATTTCCACAAAAGTTCCGTAGAAGTTTTGCTGCCTTTCACGCGGTCGCCAGGCGAGTTTTCGGTTAGTTTTTCCCTTCTGACTCGGAAATCTGGGAAAGCTGGGAAACTGGGAAAAGGAAGCAACAGCAGCAGCAGCAGCTCCGGTCTGCGGTCGCTCCTTTGACTCCTTTGCCACGATTTCCTTCCTTTCCTGGCGGCGCGTGTCCCTGACAACTGAATGTATGCGTAACCATATTTCAACGTTAATTTAAAGCTCGTCTCTCACGCGCAGTTTTTCGCTCTGATTTGTGGCTATATATTCCCGGCCGATGGCCGGAGAACGGCCTTTATGCGGAATTCTGGCTGAAACTGAATGAATTCATAATGATAATGATTGCAATGAATCGCATTAAGTATTCGCAATTTCGGTTAAGGCCTTTTAAGTCGAAGCTGGAGGCGATTTCAATTGCAGGGAGCTTTTTGCCTTTTTCGGGGAAAATTAATATTACACAGGTTTTTCTGTCGATATAAATGTTATGTTTCATATGGATTTCAATTGAAATGTTAACTTGTATTTATTATAAATGATATTTAATGTGGATTTCAGTAGAAACGTTAACTTGTATTAATTATTAATGATATTTAATGTGGATTTCAATAGAAACGTTTATTTAAATGACACAATTAATAATGTCATTGTTTTTAATGTTAATTATAACATGAAGTTAATTATTGTGACATATTTTAGATAGGTTGTACATTAGTATATATATTTTTAAGTGG
Organism: Drosophila watanabei; assembly: GCA_008042575.1. Taxonomy (NCBI): domain Eukaryota; kingdom Metazoa; phylum Arthropoda; class Insecta; order Diptera; family Drosophilidae; genus Drosophila; species Drosophila watanabei. Next base: position 755 of record VNJS01017367.1, on the reverse strand, counting down.
TTTTTTAACATCCTAAATAAATAAATATATAATCAATATTGAATGTGACATTGAATAGAACAATTGTTTACTTTGTTAAACAGTGAAATTAATTAAATAACTAATTTAAGCGAGCATAGTTCGTTCTTTGTTTATGTTATTTAATATGGTTTTTCCATTAACATGTTATATCTAGGAATAGTAATTGATTGTGACATTCGTTTAGAATGTTTATTAATGTTAAATATTTAATAAAGACATTCATTTAATTGAAATTAACAAAGAAAACTTATTAGCTTAAACCTAATCAAGCTAAGATTCACTTCATTGACATTATTTATTCACACTTCCTGAAGAAGTTTCGATAGTTCCCCAATAAAAACCATTTTTATAATTCCATATAAGATAAAGTTAAGTCCGATCTTCTCTGAACTACAAACCCCCAGAGTTCAATAGCCACATTTACCTTAATTAAGCTGTGTGAAATGCCAGTCGTCCTTTGTTGCCGGTTGTTTGGACTTCTTTTCCAGTTGAGATACATCAAATATGCTCTCTGCCTAATTCACTGGATTAATCAGACAAAAAGTTGGACACACCGGCAGGACACGTGAGTGTATGTGTTCTGTGTTCCTTGAAACTTTCGCTCTTTGTGTGCCCCAAGGAGTCGCCTGAAATATTGATGCAGCACTCGAACAATTCTGACAGCATCGCAACTTATCCTGGCACTTCCACTTGGCCTTTACTTTCGAATCGCGTGTGTCGCCAGTCAAGGGATT
>VNJS01017361.1:0-53970 GCA_008042575.1 Drosophila watanabei | reverse complement strand
CACTGGACGAAGAAAATAAATTCTAAAAAACCCCTTAAAAACAGGCCGTCACATGGGATGACCCCCTTAAATCATCATGCCAAATAAAATTTTACAGAATTTATTAAAGGACTCACAATCAGTTTTTGAAAATAGTTGAAAAAAATCATTTTCAAGTTTATTATTGAATTTCTACAAAAGTTTCCTAAAATATACTTATTTAATATTATCAACGATAGAATGAGTATATTATATTGAGTAAACTTAAGACTTTACCAACTTGTGTGCCAAAACTTTGTAATTTATACTCCCTTAAATCCTTACACCAACTTTAAGTTGTTGTGTTGTAACTTTCCATAATTTGTTAAAAAATAGTTATTTTCCAAGCTAACTCTTGAGATCTCAATTTCTGTTCCAAATTTATTCAGGGTAAAGTTAAAGACAACCCTTTTTAGAAAAGTTTACTGTAGTGAGGAGCTATTGTTTAGAGCAGAATACATTTCAGATAGTGTGCTGCAGTTGACACCATATACAGACTGCGGCACAACTCCAAAGTTCATACTTCACACACCACACACACACACTCCTTGGGACAATGAAGCCACTCCAACAATGGCTGCTCCTCCAAAACAAAGCCAAAGGAATGCCTGAATAATTTATGGATATGGCGGCAGTGTGTTATCTAACGGCGTTTCATAAGAACGATGTCGCCGCACTTGAGCAAAGTTCAGGCCATAATTGATTGGTTTTAGCCCAGGAACTCAATCCTAGCGAGAGAGAGAGAAGAGTTGAAGGATGAGGATGAAAATTTATGCGTGGCAAGGCAGACTTTTTCCTGCTGGCAAGAAAGTGTCGTGGAAATTTTTCTACGCCAAAGTTTGTTGAACTTTGGGTGACAAAAAAAGAAATATATATATATTTGCTTAGACAAGTAGTCGGGGAATTGAGATGTGGTTTGCCCTTCAGTTAGATGATTATGCAGGGTTATCTCTCTGATAAATTAAGACTGCAAATCTGATTGTTGCATGTCTCTGCCCTCCAGCTGTGAGGCATTAAACGGGGGTTCTCCTCGACCATCATCATAAAAAGACGCATTTTACGAGCACCTAAATGCGTTGGAAATTATGCGAAATTCGCAGAACATTAAACAGGAATACGAATAATAACACTGGACAAGTGAAATTGAGCACCCTCCCGGCAGGATCGACGAAAGGACGTCGTGACCTTCTTCAAGGAAAGCAGGGGAAAAGCCCCTCTCGTTTCCGTTTTCGCTTTCATTTCCATTTTTCCTTCTACTTTTCTTTTCTTTTAATTTTTGTGCTGTGCGTCAGGCAGCCAAAAGAAGAACAAAGGAAAATCAGTAACACGAGAGGCTGGCTGCTCTGTTTTTCTTGTATTTTTTTCTGGGGGGTTGGGGGGAAAATTCACCTACACAACATCCCAGAGATACACATAGTCTGATCTCATGAAGATACAGATTAACCAAGAAAATATATAAACAAGAGTGTGGGTACAGTTTTCATTACTGCTTTGCGTAACGACAGGACAGTTTTCCGTGGGTGGAAAGCCTGTAAATGAAAAGCCCGACTGACTGACTGACTGAAAGCAAAAGCAAAAACCGAGAAGCATTTCAAGTTCAGTTTTTCGTTCTCCGCGCTCGATTTACATTTTCTCTGATTCACTCACAACACTCGCACACTTTTTCATGGAATTTATTTCGGAAAATGCTCTGTGTTTTTCTTCTTTTTTTATTATACTTTTTTTCTTTGGTATTTGTTTATACAAGGCTCGATTTAATTGCACATGTTGGGGTCGGCTGGCTTTAATTAACAACAGAAATCGACACGAAAGCGCTAGGAGAACGCGTGGAAATTGTTTAGTTTTTTCTTTCTCCTCGTACACAGCGCGACAAAACGTGCGCAACGTTGTGCGCTTTTCCACATGCTGCGCCGTACTCAGCTGGAAAAGCACCTTTGTGTTTTTCACTCGCCACAATGGCATTTTCTTTTGCATGCAGTTTTGCCTCCGCGAAGCTTTCAAAGCTCTTCTTTTTGGTATTTTCAGCAAACTCTCTCTTGTGAATTTCCCCAAAAGTCTGCTTATTTAAGTAAATAATTAAACTATAAAGATAAAATATTACATTTATTTTTCAAATCAAGTTACAACAATAAAAATTAAAATTGTTAGAAATCATTTAAAAAACATTTTTGCAACCACTTCCTAAGGATTAGGAGTAACTCTCCTCTCTTCCCACATTTACTTTCGATTATTTCACTTTCATCGTCGATTTGCTCCACAAACCTGCTTTCTCGCTTTTAACAGAAAATTTCCCACAACAATTACCAAATGGACACATTTCCTTTCGCCATTGTTGCTGTTTTTCCCCCGGCAAACGCATTTTGCGAGAGAGCAAGAAGCAGAGCTTTTGCTCGCTGGGACTTTCCACGCTCTCTCATTGCGATTCATTGGGTGACTTTGCTTTTCCTTCGCCTTGGCACCTGTTCGCATCTGCGCCCTATTGCTGCGTTTTATGAATGAAAATAGCTTTTCCTGTTCGATTCACTAAGAAAAGCTCGCGGGAACATTTCCCTAGAATGTACTTTAGTGAAAAGTCCAAAAGAAAAGCGAAGAGGTAACCGTTTTTCTGGGGAAATCATCCAGTAACTGGTGCACTGCAAAAGAAATGGTGCCAGGTCCTTTGGGAGAAACATGTCCAAAGGACATATGAAACACAATTTGAAATATGTAAATAATCGTGGTGTTTGTAAAATATATTTATCAAGTGTTTTAGTGGGAAATTTATTAATGATTTTGTGAAAAGAATTTGAGTTTTACCAAGATTTTTAAAACCTTAGTCTTATAAAACAAATTTTGCATTTGAAAAACAACGATAACTTTGATTTTAAATCGATTTTTTTAAACAGAAAACTATTGTCTTTAAAGTCGATGTACTTCTGTACAAGTCTACAAATTTTAACTAACAACTAATAATAAAAATTGAACTAACTAATGTGTTCTTCATTTCATCATTCATTCATTCGTCAGCTTATATTCACGCATTTTTCTTATTTAATTTCCCTTAAATTATGAAAGCAACTCCTTAATTAAAAATGAATTCCTAGAACTCCTAGAAAGCATGAAAAAAGTGAAAACTTTGCTGACTAAAATCTCCTGGGCAACATATCCTCTAATGGCTGACTTGTGTAGTATAATTAGCGGTTAGCAAGGTCACCAGCTAAACTCCGAGTATGAAATTCTCGCGGCGAGACCCTTAATTAACCGCCACAAATTAATGGGAAAACGGAAAACGGGAAAATACTGCGTTGGAAAATGAGAATGAGAGCCCGGCGCAGGCGTCGAGGGCTTTCCTGGAATCTGTTTCCTAAAAACTTGGGGCGTCAAGCAGTCTAGAAACTCCTTTTCCACTTTCTTTTTTCTTCTTTGACTAATTATCATGGCCTTAAATATGCACGACCGCGTAGAAATGGTTTGGACATGAGAAAATGGCACTCGGAATGGGTGTGGGAGGAGCTCGGGTAATTTTCACCCCCAGTCCAGGTAAGCTCCTAACTTCCCAGCTGAAATTACACGTATTGCCCGGGGGGAAAGGTGGTAATGTAGTCTAGTAATTGTGACTAATGTAATATTTACACGCGCTGCCAACACTACACACACACTGATTTGCCCTCCAGATGGGCGATCATCATTAGTGGGGCAGCAGAGGTAAACAATAAGAACCAGTTCAATGCTCCCACCCAAAAATAAAACAAGAAACTCGAAAAAACTCGATAAAAGAAAAGAAACAGACAGAAAGCCGAAGAACCAGAAGCCAGAGAACCCACAGAACAGCTTCTCCGCGAAATCGAAAGTCAGCCGCCGCCGTCGCCCAAGTGGTGTTCCATCTGGAGGTCAGCGGCGATGTTGAATTGATTACGACATAGCCTCAGTGACACACTTATGGGCCTGGATGCAGTCAGTGGTGGAGTCCCCATCACTTTCCCTCTTATCAGGCGCGCTTTTATGCCGTTTCGGTGCAGAGCTTTAAAGAATTTTGTGGAAAACCTGGTAATATTGAGATAGATAGAGCAAGGTTTTCCCCAACATAAAAGAACTCTATATCGTGATTTTATCGGCGATAAGTAGAACTCGCCTGATGTTCCCACCTTCAATGTATCAACTTTACGAGCTCGATTAGTCATTAGTAATGGGCAGGTACCACATTGGGGTTCATAAACTGCGGGTGTATTCCAATAAAAGTTAAATTCAGAATGTTTTGTACCAGATAGAGTACCAGAAAGTACTTCTATAAGCTACAATTCTCACCATACTCTAGTTCTAAGTTTAAGAATTCTCATAACAAGTACATAAAATATCAAAAATTATCATCCAACCATTTATAATAATCAAAAATAGCTCATTTCCTGGCCAAACAAATCTATAATAATCGAAGTAGCTTAGAAAACAACTTAGAACAACTTTAGAATACTTGAAATCCCTGGGGGGAAAACCCAAAGCCAACTGTTTAAATAAATAAATACACGGCAACGTATCGTGCTGGCTGCCGTACGTACGTAGTTGTCATGACCCAACAAACGCTTCCCAAATCGTCTGATGGACGTCGATTACGCCTAGAACTAATGCCCAATCGCAGTTGGAGCACTCGGAGCACACGCCGCGCCGCTCGTTCGCTGAATCACCCCAAAGATAAGCGATATCGCATCAGCGGCGGCGCTTGGAGCTGAGTCCGCGGAGTACTCACCGTGAAGATACTGCTCTTCTTGTGGGCTCGATTCCGTATGACCAGACCCGCCAGGGGCTTCTTCACGTGGATTTTGGGCATCTTGGCGGCGGCGGCGGTGGTGGCAACGTTGCGGCTACGTGGCTTTAGCTTTCCTTATACTGTTTGTTTTGGAAATGGAAACACCGGAGAGCGTTCTTGCTACCGTTATCACTCGCTATTTCTTTCAGTGTTCGTTGTCACCCGGGTGTTGTTGTTTTTTTTCTCCTGTGTTGCTGCCCCGCTAAAACCCGGACTAAATTGAGGCACACACACACGGATAATTCGCTGTTGTTGTATATTTGCTCGGCGCGCGCTTTAATGATGATTATTAGTTTACTATTTCGGAGGCAGCGATGAGAAGGCGAAGGCGATATTGAAAACACAACAACATCGACGGCGACGGCGACTGGCGGAGAGGCGGCGGCGGTTTCTTTTTAGGCGGCTCGCATGCCTATGGCTGGATAGGAATCGTCGGCCACATGTGGGTGGAGCAATGGGAGCACCTGCTGCTGCAATACCGTAATTCTGGCTGGGATTCTGCGGTTCCACGAAAATTTAATGCGTTCGTTGCAAACACCAGAGTTGATTTGGGGCTAAAAAACGCCTAAAGCGGGCGCTGTCAACATGTGTTCTAGGGTTGCCAGCTGCGCGCGTATTCTAGGGTTGCCAAGCGGAGAATGGACATGCCAGGGCTGTCGCAGTTCGTTGGGATCAGTTAATTAATATTTAAAGTTAAAGATTATAACTTTAAGAAGGTTTTTTAAGAAATCTCATCTCAATTTCTGGATTACTATTTACACGTTTTAATAAGTTCAACATTTTAACTAAAAAAAATTCGTTTAAATTGCTGTTTAAATATCAGGAATATAATTTTAAATAACTTTAAATATAACGGAGCCTATGCTAGATTCTAATTCTTTTTGTCGACGACGGTCACACTTTTGGCGAGTCAGCTGAAGAATAAAAATATTTAAAAGTTATTACGAAAAGAACACGTAAAAGAATGCAAACGACCTGATAACGGAAGAATTAAGAGGGTTGTGCCCAGTTCCAGTATTTTGTTTCCAAAAGTTCCCTTTTTATAAACCTTGCTCTAAGCCATGGTTCGCGTACTGTTCCTTCATCCGGACTTGGGAATCGGAGGAGCCGAGCGGCTGGTGGTGGATGCCGCCTTGGCGCTCAAGGAGCGTGGCCACCAGGTCAGCTTCCTGACCAATCACCACGACAGCACGCACTGCTTCAAGGAAACGGCGGACGGAAGCTTTCCCGTCCACGTCGTGGGCGACTGGCTGCCACGCAGGCTCTTCGGAAGATTCTATGCGGTGTGCGCATACCTGAGGATGTTGTATGCCGCCTTCTACGCCAGCTTCTTCATGCCGCAGAGGGAGCAGGTGGATGTGGTGGTCTGCGACCTGATCTCCGTGTGCATTCCCATTCTGCGACTGGCCCGCCATCGTCCGCGCGTTCTGTTCTACTGCCACTTTCCGGATCAGCTGCTCAGCTCCAGGGAGGGCATGCTGAAACGCATTTACCGGATGCCCATCAACTGGCTGGAGGAGCACACCATCGGACTGGCCGACAAGGTGCTGGTGAACTCCAAGTTCACGCTGCGCGTTTTCCAGGACACCTTCCGGCGGCTGAGCACTGTGCCGGACGTCCTGTATCCCTCGCTCCACACGAAGTACTTCGACCAGATGCAGCAGAAGCTTGAGCAGCGGGCAGCCCTGCTGGACGAGCAGCAGCCTGTGCATCCGCGAGTGCCACGCAACGCCTTCATCTACCTGGACATCAATAGGTACGAGCGGAAGAAGAACCATGCCCTGGCGCTGCATTCCCTGAGACTCCTGGGTGACACGCTGCCCGCGTCGGATTTCAAGCGCTGCCGCCTGATCATCGCCGGTGGCTACGATACCCGCTGCCTGGAGAATGTCGAGCACTTCGCAGAGCTGGAGCAACTCACCGAAGAGCTAAGGCTGCAGGAAAACGTGGTTCTGTTGCAATCCCCCACGGACGAGGAAAAGTGCCGCCTGCTCTTCGCTGCCCACTGCCTGCTCTACACGCCCGAGAACGAGCACTTTGGCATCGTGCCGCTGGAGGGCATGTACTGCTCAAAGCCAGTGGTGGCCCTGAACAGCGGCGGACCTACAGAGACTGTGGTGAACACCTCAACAGGCTTTCTGTGCGAGAAGCAGGAGAAGAGCTTTGCCGCCGCCATGCTCCAGCTGTTTCGTGACGAACCTCTCCGCTTGAAGATGGGCGACCAGGGGCATAAGCGAGTGCAGCAGAAGTTCTCCTTCCAGGCGTTCGCAGACCGTCTCAACGAAATCGTCCAGGAGCTACTTGCCATTCCAAAGCAGTCGGCAGCCGCCAAGAAACGCGAATAAAGAGCCAGTTGAAATGCAGGAACTTGATTTTTGTATTACTCATCCGGAGAGAATCCATTGCATGAGAACGTGAAGTATTTCATTACTTTAAAAATTATATTTCATAATTTTACTAAATTAAAAAAGGCAGAGATCGAGGTTACCAGCTTCGATCTTGTAAATTGGTTTACAAACATAAAGGAGCTCATTGTTTCCTCGATAATTTCCCTAAAAAACAAACGATTTGTGTATCACAATATATTTGTAGTTTATTTTCTTAATTTTTCTGACAGCCACTCGTCGCGCATGTAGAGGTACATGTAGCCGAGATCCTTGGGCGGATTCTGCGACTTGGCCACCTTGCTGTCGTTGTAGATGACCCACTCGACCTGCTTGCGCAGTCGCTGCCGCTCCAGCAGCGGGTGGCGGAACATCCTAAAAGCCGAGCGAAGAAGATCCAGTCGGTGCGCGCTCCATCGTTGCCATCAGTGGCCTTCAAGGCGGCCATAGCCTGGCGCTCGTCATATCCTGCTTGGCAGCACAGTCGCCAATGCGGTTATTGGGCACCACAATGGGCTTCGAGATGTCCTCGTCGGCAATGTGCTCCATCAGCCAGTTTGAAGCGGCCTTTAAGCCGCTGTTCTTCGTGTGAAAGCAAGCGCGCTTGCAGATCTCCGTGGGGAAGCTCATGGTAAGCAGCTCGGACATGACGGCCTCACCAAAGGTGCACTTTACCTCCTCGACGGCTGCAGGAGTTGACACACTCATCCTTGTAGATCGGTGGACTGCCCGACCCGGAGCCGCAGGGCAAGTTAACCAGGGGGAAATGCTTGCTTAGTCTTTCCATGACCCTATTTCAAATGTAGATTGTTTTAAAAAGTTGCAGTGTTTTGTTTCCTATAGCTAGTAGAAAATCTAGTGTGCCCAGCGTTGTTTCAGTTAATTTTGGTCAGTGCTGCCAGTCTAAAACTTGACTTTCTCCTTAAAAAATTAAAAAAAATGTAAATCACGCAAATCTATTTATTTGAATCTGTGCTCCAAAAAGTAATGTTCATCATGAAATTAATGAAAAGTTTGGCATAAAAAAAGCTGCAGAAAATAAAATGACATGTTTTGGTTTATTTAACCTCCAGTCAGATAATATATATTTCAATTTGTACTGTGTTTTTTAATAATATTTAAATAAAACATGCTTCAAGAGAGTTTTTATAGTTTCCCCTAAAAATGTTTACCCGCTAAAATTGCAAAGTATCTAGGGGGAACAATCGATAGTGGCCAAAGAACAATCGATGTTTAGGAAAATTTTAAAACATCGATGGTATCGATAGTGCCATCGATTGTTTTCCAGCTCTAAATAGAGGAATAAAGAAGTAAAACGTAAGAATTTTCAACTGCATTTTTCGTTAACAAATAACGACAGAAATTATGTAAAAAGTGAAAAAACGTCTAGCGCAACCGTTCCGGCTGCCAAGTGAATTAAGTTTGAGGCCGTGCACCTGCTTTTTAGCGTTGTTTTGCACTCGAATGTTTCGAAAGGCGCGCGCCATTTTGTTTTTCTCTGTTTTCTTTCTGCAAAAAAAAAACGCAACAGCAAAAACCTACCACAAAAAAAATAGTTAAAGTTTTCGGCCATAAACAAGACTAGCGCTGAGGGAAAAGCGAGTGAAAGAAAAACATGTGGCGGAGCGCCAGTTTGTGTATCAGTTTTATGCCTATCCTATACAAAAATAACGCGCGACATCACATAAATAAATGCCACTGAAAATATCGATACGATGAATAAACGAAGCAGCGATTAGTACGTCGGACCGCTGTCGTCGTCTGTGTGGGTGAGAGAGTGAGCGAGGTTCGTGGAGGGCGGCGAAGTGGAGTAGGATGGGGGGAGAGTGGGGCCTGGTGGGGGCCAGGCGCGGACGCGATAATTACGTCATAAGAATCAAAGAAAATTCAAGGTCTAAAGCGCTACAGCGCTAATACACAAAGCTATTCGGTTTCGTTACGTTCTCGGTTTATCAAAAATAAAACTTTGGCCAGAGCCAGCGCATCAGCAGCAGCAGCAGCAGCAACAAAAACAAGTACCCCAGTGTGATGAGTAAATGTGTGTGTTGTGTGTGCGTGAGTTTCGTTTTCGCGACTGTATAATTACATACACACGCAGCGTTGTTGTTGCAGCTCCCGCTGTTGTTGTTTGTGGTTTTTGTAAGCAGCGCGCAGCTGTGATACAGAAGAAACGGTGAAAACGAAGAAAGCGGGAGTGCGAGAGAGGGAGCAGAAGTAGCAGTAGAAGGAGCGAGGGCAGGAGCGGGAGCGAAGGAGAGCACAACAAAGTGATTTCTGTAACCATTGAGAACATTTCGATAATTGTTTGATTTATTTTCGCCTCACCAACACCATAATACCATCCCCCTCCGTTTTTTGCAGTGGCTCGCTATGCGTGCGGCATAGAAGTCGTCACCCTTCCCCTTTGGAACCCCAAACCCCCGACAATACACACACTCACATACCTACGAAGGCGCCCCAAAGAAGAATACTGCTCATAAATATTAATTAAGCCGAAAGCACACAAGAAAAGCAACAAGAGAAAACAAAAACAAAAGCGGTAGAGGAAGACGGGAAAATAAAATTAATATAAAAAGAAATCAATAGAGCGGCAAAAAAAAGGCCGACGGACGACGAACGACGGGAGGCGATAAAAAGTGTTATCAGTGTGAATTAAATTGCTGCCCCGCTAGATAGAGGAGGCAGAGGCAGAGGCGCCGGAGGAGGAGGAGGAGGCGTCGCTGTCGACGTCGGCGTCAGCCGCCAGCGTCGCAGATTGAGACCGGGATCAGGAGCGGCAGAGGAGTCCGGGAAGCACCAAGCACAATCATGTCGGTGCAGCAGTTCTGTCTGCGCTGGAACAACCACCAGCCGAACTTCATTTCGGTGTGCTCCTCCCTGCTGCACAATGGCACCCTTGTGGACGTCACACTGGCCGCCGAGGGTCGCCAGCTGCAGGCGCACAAGATAGTCCTGTCCGCTTGCAGTTCGTACTTTCAGGTGAGCTATAAAATTCCTTGCCATTACTTATAACTAATTCCTAACTAATTTCCCCCACAGGCTTTGTTCACCACAAATCCGTGCCAACATCCCATTGTTATCCTCAAGGACGTGCAGTACGATGACTTGAAGACCATGGTCGACTTTATGTACTATGGCGAGGTCAATGTCTCGCAGGAGCAGCTGCCGCACATCCTGAAGACAGCTGAAATGCTGAAGATCAAGGGTTTGGCGGAGATGCCCACGGATCCGGCCAACCTTACCAAATCCGACAGCAAGTCCTCAAGCGACGGCACCGAGTTGGTGGGCGGTGGCGGCGGAGGCGTGGGCACGGGAGCTGGCAACTCGGCCGGCAGCTTGGGAGCGGCCAGCGGCAGCGTCAGTGATTCGCTATGGAGCAGCAGCGAAGCGCAGCAGTTCCAGCAGCAGCAACAGCAGGCGCAGCAGCAGCACCACCACCACCAGCAGCAACAGCAACAGCTTCAGCAGCAAGCGCAACAGCAGGCGGCGCAGCAGCAAGCACAGCAGCAGGCGGCACAGCAGCAGGCGGCGCAACAGCAGGCGCAGGCGCAGCAACACCATCACCACCACCACCATCAGCAGCAGCAGCAGGGACAGGCGCAGGCGGCGCAAACGCATCACCATCAGATGCGACGCACTCCGTCACCGTTGAGCGCTGGCACCTCGCCTGCCACGAGGCGCAAGCGGCTCCGCAAATCCTCGAATAACGGTGAGTTGGAGTTGGGTAAAGCATCGTCGTCGATAGTTGTTCCATTTTGTGGCCAAAGTTCAAGCCTCGAGTAATGCTTTACATTCCTTACAGGCTCTGGCGAACGCAACAATGCAGAGGAGCAGCACCACAACAGCTCTCTGGACGCGGGCAGTGGCACCGGCAACGCAGGCCTCAGTCTCGCCCAGATGAGTCAGATGTCATTCGGCGCTGGTGGCGGCCTGGCCGGTCATTCGCTGCACGCGGCCAAGCTACTCAAGGAATCTGCGAGTGCTGAGCTCGAGCAGCAGCCGCAGGACTCGGATTTGGACGACGGCCACGGACACATACATATGCAAATTGTAATGAAATTGGTCACGTTAACCTTACCCTCTGTACCCTTGGAGCAATCAAAACTAATTGTTACCCTTCTTTAACTGCAGAAGCCCGAAGTGGACATTGGCGGCGTGAATCAAACGATGCCCCTGGACATCTCTGGCGCCACCACCCCATCCGAGCACGATGCGCCCAACTCTCAGTCGTCCCACTCGGGTAAGTGTCCAGTCGCTCGCTAGATTACCGGTGCCCGCACACACAAACACACGAACCTCTTTATTCCATTCCAAAAATCTCATTGCTCATGTCTCGTAGGGATAACTCATTCGGTTAGGTCTTATATAGTTTGATCTTTATCGTTATTTTCATTTCGTTTGTCATTCTTTTTATTTAAAAACACAAGCACACAGAGATGCCTCTACTTGGGGGTTTAGGAAATGTCATTTTGGGCCTTGTTCCACCCTAAATGTTCAGGTTACTGATGATGCGCATAGACTTTGCCTAGAAATAGGTGTAGAAATGTATGTCGAGGGCAAAATTCTACAATTTGCCGACAAAAATATAGTGAAGTCTAATATTTGAAATAGGAAATATCGAAAAACAGAGCACTTATCGATAGAACATCAAAATAAATGGAATTAATGGATTCTTTAATCGATTATATTTGAAAATATATGTGAAAAACTGAACATTTGCGCGATATATCAAACGGAATATCGACAGCTTAAAGTTAAAATATTGATTAAATATCAATATATCCACAGTTTCGGCCGCCTGTGTCCAAGATCGTATAGTACTTTTGGCCAAATACTGATCATAAATCCCTTTGAAGTTTTTGTCTGTTGTAAGAAAACGAAATATAAATGGATTAAACCATTTTTGGGTTGATTTCTAATCTGAAAAACATGGGGAAAGCACTCTCAGTCACCGGGTCACCTCTTGAATCAATCAACCACTGTGCGTACTCTCGATTCTCGCATCGATTTAGACTCACGAACTCATCCTTCATTATATATCCTTCATATATATATCTCTCACACACGAACGGTGCCATTTCGAAACAAATTTCAGTACACAGCGCTTGGAGAAATGAATGCTAAAGCTAAATATATATGAGAACTTGGCATAATACCGATATTATTACCAATCTTACCGATTAAGTGCCACGAAATGTGCAAATATTTGTAAAAGTGCCAAACATTTTCTATGTTTAACAACTATTTATTGTGTATTGTATTCCAAAAAACAAACTGCAAAAAAACCGATAAAACCGAATCCTGAATGCCTGAACTTGGGAATGGGAGAGAGCTAGCACAGAGTCCAAAACAAAAAACAACAAAAACTTCCAAGAACCTAAAGCCTATGATTTTATTTTACGATTTGCGTTCACTTTTGCGTTTTTGCTTTTAGTTCTTCTCGTAATATTTTGTGGGAACTTTAAATGAAAGGCGGTTTCCGATGATAATAATTTAGCCTTAGCAATCTTTCCTCTACTACTACCACTACTACTGCCTATCTATACCTATCTATGAACTGCGAAACTATAAGCTGTCCCTTGAGGAAACGCCCGTGACCGAGACCCAGACTAAGACCCAGACTAGAGCTAGGAGAGCGATCTCTCATCGAACTGCAAACAGTACAAAAGTACCAATCTTTCATACGCTGTCTCTCTCTCTCTCTCCCCTTCCCAGGTCTGCAGTGGACAGTTGTCGATTCCAATTATCCGCGCTTCTCCCTGCCCGCCTGCCAGTCCGCCAACTTGCTGGGCAACGGCGGCGGCGGCGGCGGTGGTGGCAGTGGCGGTGCCGGCAGCCAGAGCAGCGGCGGTGCCAATAACGCTGGCGGCGCTAATAGCGACCAGCAGCGTCAGCAGCAGCACGAGGCTCAGCAGCAGCAGGTGGCCACACAGCAGCAGCATCTGCAGCAGCTGCACTACCAGCAACAGCAGCAGGAGCAGGCCGCAGCCGCCGCCGCAGCTGCTGCCGCAGCGTCCGGCCAGGCCTATTCGTCGCAGATCATCACCGTGAACAACCTAGTCAGCGGCTATGCGACGGCAGCCCAGAACCTGTCCCCCACCTCGCCCAACGAATCGAACATGGTGCAATCAGTGTACAGCCAGGGACCGACGCCCACCCAGTCGCCGGTGCATGCAGGTGGAGCGGGTGCCGCTGGTGGCGGCGGCGGCGGCAGTGCAGGCAGCGCCAATGCTGGCAACGGCAACGCCACGGGAGCGGGAGCCAATCAGGTGGTGAAGCGCAAGAGGTCTGTGAATCCGCAGGGTGATGAGAACTTCATCCGTGCTCTGGAGGCGGTCCGAACGGGAGGCATTGGCTTCTGTAAGGCTGCCCGGCTGTATGGCGTCAACAATCGGACATTGTGGCTGGAGTACAAGAAGCGGGGCTACCCGGTGTCGCGGCCAAGCATTAAGGCGCGCGTGGTCAAGCAGGAGCCGAATCTGTCGCCTTCGCCCACCCCGTCGACGAATCCCGGCGACGACACCACCGAAACGCTTAGCATGCAGATACCACCGCAGGCGGAGACGCCCACGCCGTCCTCGCTCATGTGCACACCGCATCACGCGGGCATCGGCGGCGGCAGTGGGGCTGGAAGTCTGCCCGGTGCAGGCAACTCGCATCCGGCCATCGGTGTTATGAGCCTATTCGATCCGCGGTACATGGACTCGCCGGGCAACGTGCACTCGATGTCGCGGCAGCGGTACATCGACGCCACCGGCGGCGGGGCGGGCACTGGTGCGGGAACGGGCGCGGGTGCCGGCACCATCAACGTCAATCCGACCACCGCCATGAATCTACAGAGTATTAACTTCAACTCGATATAGAATACGATGATTTCGAGCCAGGCGGCGGGAACGGCCACTCTGCTGCAGGCAGCCGCCGTGATGGCCGCCAGCGAGCCAGCAGGAGCAGCAGCAGCAGCGACAGCGACGGAATCCCTCAGCATATCAGCCATGCCCGTCTCCATGCCCATGGGCATGGCCCACAGCTTTCTCATCAACAACTTTGTGACGGTGGCCGCACCGCCACAGACTACGATGAGCAGCGGTGGCGGTAGCACGGGCCTCCAGTACTTGGACAAGTCGTAAGCCTTGCACTGGCACTGGCACCAGCCCCCCAATCGATCGATACAGGTATTAGAGCAAAAAGCAGCAGCAGATCTAGTGTACATAGCGGACCGCTTTTACAGAGAGTGGCAGAGTGGCAATAGGATACATGTCGGCGCGGATTGGATATTGGATAGAGGATACCTGCCGGCGCAGCTGAGCTGAGCTAAGCGGAGCAGGATCACAGGACACGGATTGGGAGGAATGAGGAATGGAATGGAGTGGAGCAGGCGAGCCGGCCGCACTTGTAATAATTTTCTTAGGACTTAATTCCTTTTAAGCTTCAAGTTTTTGAACCCTACATTTTTACGATTGTTAACTAAGCAAAGTCGGTAGTACAGATCTTCGATATATATATATGAATATATATTTAGCTATATTACGTGTAAAAGATTATTGTAAATGTACATAAATTATACAATTTTATATTAGTGTTAATCCGAAGCATGCAACATGATGATTTGTAAACCGAACTGCAGCCAAAACGTGGTGCTGTGTGTGCCAGCAGCCGGAATCAAACCTTGCGGAATATCTGTTCCATAATCCAACCAAGCAATGGACGAAACCAAAAATTCGAACTGTAATTTTATAATTAAATAAGCAACCTGGAAACTTCATTGGCAACTCTTAACTAAATTTTGTGATTTGTGATTTCGTTTTATATCAGAGCTGCTCGTAAGGTTTGGTTCTCGTTGAAAACGGAATCAGAGAAACTTCTTAGATCGGCCTCTCTTATACTCTCTGTATCTGTCAAAATGCGAGAGCAGTCATGGCTCTCTTGAGAGGGTTTCGCGTTTCGTCTCTCCGAGTACAATGGAGAGAGAGGCTCTCTTAAGTTTCTTTTCGGTTCCTGTTGAGCCCATTTTAAGAGCTCAGTTTTTTTTTATGCAAGCCCCCGTAAAAGTTTGCTCTGGCTCTGGCGCCTCAGAAATGAGTTTCTCTTCCTTCCGCACTTGTGTTACAATAGCAAATATATCAGTATCTAGGAGTTACTCCTATAGCTTCTTCTCCATGGAGGAACAAGGCAATTTTTATTTCGAAGCGTAAATCAGAGAGAGTATAAGGAGAGACCACGGGGTCGTACAATAGACTAAGAGCGGAAGAGGAGCCATGTATGATATATATATGTACCAATCCAATATGTAATGTATATATATATTTAAATAACTGTGAATGTATACAAAATTTCACAAACTTCTGTCATTTATTTAATGATTTCTTCGACGGGTTCATGGTTTTTTCATAGTGTTTACTTTTATTTCCGAAATTCTACCAACATATCCTAGAGGGGCACTTTTACTTTGTTTTTATATAACTGATTTGTTTGTACATATATTAGCCATGTACATATATATAGACGAGGCGTGATCGGATTACCAGAAGAAGATACAGAATCGAAACTTAAAGATAACACTCGTAACCACCCAAAAATCCTAAACGGAGACTGCAGCTAAAGGCAAAAAATAAATAGGAGAAACCAAAACACAGAAACGAAACGAACGGATACGATAACGAATACGAATAGTGCGTGTGTGTGTTTTTAATACAAATCCATATACAATATTGTAACTAAATAGAGAACTTTTTATATATATTGTGTCAAGGCATACTAAGGACTAAGCGTGATTTGTTAGAAGTCATAGAGTAACGTAAACTTTGATAATGGACTTTTAATACACACACTCACTCGCCCACAACAACAACAACAACACACACACACACACACATACCAAACGATACCACGGAGGATGACATGACCAGGTCCACAGATCACACAGACGAAACAACGCGAAAATAGCAAAGAAAAAAAAAAAAGAAAAGATAAAACAATAAGCAAATATATTAACTAACTCTGTTTCCTACAATTGCAAAAAGTACCAATAACTACGCTAGAGTTATGTGTGTTAAATATATATATAAATTATTTAAAATCAGCGCAAGTGCATATAAACGAACCGATTGTAATATAAGTTGCATGTAAAATACCAACTAAACCCGTAATGCGTAATGCGAGCCCCAAGCGAATATCGTCGAGATGGAACGAACATTCTAGACTGTAGTTCGATGTGCAAACGAAACGAATAAACTTTCAAAACTACAACGTAACTCCACCACCACCTCCTGCTTTCCTCTTTTGACTTCATTTTCACAACTCTCTCCACTTTTCCGAAAAGAAAAACTAGAAAAAAGAGCACGGTTGTTGCATGTGTGAAGGGAAATTTATACAGAAATACATTTGGTAAAGAAATTAAATTATTTGAAGTTAGTTCAACTGTGTTTAAAACCTTTTTAAAGCTCATAATGAATTTAAAACATGGATGGGCATTTAAAATCAAGCTCGGAGCATACAACAAATTTTAACTGAAAGAGCTAATCAAAGAAAACTTCCCAACACCAAGTAGCAGCCGTGCCTGGGAATAACTTTTTGAGCTTCCAATCTCTAATTTTCAAACTAATCTAAATTTCTTGCAGAACCGAGTCCGGCGCATGCACCGCATCCGTCACACCCGCCGTTGGGGGCTGCCACGAGCAGCAGCAGCGGTGGCAGCGGCAGCTTTGAGCGTTCCTTCAGCATCGGCGGCGTTGGCAGCGGCGACAACTGCGACCCGGACGCTACGCCCAGTTCGCCGGTGGTGATGGGCACAAAGCGCAACCGAGTGCTCACCCGCCAGCCGAGGGTGAAGCGGGACAGCGACAGCATCTCGTCCACGAATCAGATATCCCCGGACACGGCCGCCACCACGCTCGACTTTGACCCATTCAATGCGGCGGGAGCTGCCACGAGTGTGACGGCCAGGGACTACTCCACCACGGGCTCGCACCATCTGCACCAGCCACCGGCACACCAACAGCACCAGCAGCACCATCACCATCAGCACCAGCATCTGTTAACAGTGCCGCCGCGAATCGAGCGTCACGCCTCGGAGCCGGCGCCCAGCTTGGGCTCCTCCACGCCGCACCTGCTCACCGTGCCGTCCAGCACTCCGTATCTCATCAAGCAGCACTCGGATCCACTGCTGCCCCGCCAGTCCGCCCTGCACATTGCCGGCAGCAGCTCTGGGATCACTGGCAGCAATCCGTTTGCACCGCTGCACCGCCAATACTCGCATCCCCTGTCGGGGAGCAGTGCCAGCTATGTACCACCGGCGCCGCTCCACCATCCGCACCACATCTCGCTGCCCGAGTCCATCTATGCCTCGGGCTCACCGCCGCCGGCCGGCTCCTCGCAGTACCTAGTGCCCACGCGAGTGGTTGCCTGTCCGGCAGTGTCCAGTGAAACGGCGGCCACGCCCACGAACGCCAGTCCCGGCTCCTCGTCAGCCGTGGCAGCTGCAGTGTCTGTGGTCACCTCGCCCACTTCTGGGCTCCATAATAGCAGCAGCGGAGGCGGCAGTCGGCACTCCTTTTCGCCTACCTACGCGGGTGGCTCGGAAGGAGGAGCTCCGGAGCGGAGATCCCCGCACTCGCCGACCATCACGCGGACACAGATTGTGGAGCGGAGTAAGGGAGAGGCGAATGGCAGTGGCGGGTCAAGGCTGCGCAATTCCAAATCCGCCTCGGGCTCCATCAGTGGCAGTCATCATCTACATCCCGGCCAGGCCACGCTGAGCAGTTCATTCGAGCATTTGCCCACGCTGCGTGTGAAGAACGAGGAGCTGCAGCGATCGGTGTCATCTCCGCAGGTGAGTTCTTCCAGATATTCCACATTACTCAAGTCTAAAACTCACTTATTTTCCTATTTTTTCCCAGACCCAACGGGAGATCATTACCCTAGAGAATCCGCGTTCTAGTCATTGCCCCGTCATCCGGCCGGGTCCGGCGCTGGGCTGCAACTTCTGCTGGAATACCATCGATGGGCATGGACGAATTTTGCGGCGCAAAACGAAATACCATTGCCCCGAGTGCCAGACGAATTTATGCATTGTCCCCTGCTTCCAGGAGTACCATGCGCGGCTCGACAACGAGACGGCCGCCGCCGCCGCGGCGAGTTCAAGCGGTGCGGCGGGATCCGGGGAGAATCAGTTGCTCAGTAGCAGCACGGGATCGGGATCGGGTTCGGGAAGCAGTAGCAGTGGCAAGGCATCGCCGTATGTTTCCGCCAGTGGCGGCGGCAGCGGTGGCAACGGCAGCAGCAGTGGAACGGGCTCGGCTCGGCATTATACCAAGACGGAATCGATATAATCATCATCAGGAGCTGGAGCCCGCACATTTGTATTTGTGGCAGGACGGCCAAGGTCAAGGGGATGACCGTGGATGACCAGGATCACCTGAGCGAACGGCTGTCTGTCGAATTTGTTTTTTTGTCAGCAGGATCGAACGATCGATCGTTCGATTGGACCTGCACCGAAATTTTCATTTGTTGTCCAGTCTGTGCATCCTGGCGACCCCCCGGGATCACAGGAACTGGCCAGGGCGGAGCCAAAAGGCAACGCCGGAGATTTGTTTTTGAGCCGTGCCCAAGCGCACGCAGCAACAAAAAAAAAAAGAAAAGAAAACTTTTGGGAGCACTCCGCGGAGTAGCTCGACTTTTTTGTAGAATCGCTAAATGTAATACTATGTTTATGTGTGTATGTACCTATATGTATATGTGTATGTTATTGTACAAACAAAAAAACAACAAAAAAAAAGAAAACGAAACAAACTAAACAAAAAAATCAAACAATACAATTAACGAAATAAAATAGAGAAAATACGTTGACGGCGGTGCAGCAGCCAAGCGGTGTGACTTCTGAAGCTCGAATTACGATTAGGTTTTCACCAAGTACAACTACAACTACAACAACAACTACTCCTCACCCAATCCGACCCGACCTCGGTCTATACTTAAGTACGTCCCAGCACCATTTGCCGGGCACCGCTGCGCAGGCGCAGGCGCACGAATTGTCAGGAGGCCCACAAGAAACTACGATTGTTTTACTAAATGTTTTATATGTACAACATACAATGATATGTGCACACGCGCAGGGATCGATGCCCTGGATAGATGCCCGGAAGGAGTCGGGTCCGGGGCTTGTTTAACTCTCAGTGTAAAGTACTATCTATATTGTAAACGATAACGAAATAAAATAAAAACATGTGACGACGAAGCAAGTTAATTATTTGATTTCAAGGAAAAAGTATCTTGCATCGATTAGTTTTTGAATTTACTGAAATTTTTGCTTAAATGGTTTAATTAATGCAAGAAAACGGAACCAATTTTGGAAAGTCATTTGTTAAATTACTTTTAAATATATAAAATATGATAAAAGTAGAAGAGTTCTGTTATTTTTTTTAATAATAATAAAACTATTCCAGCTCACTTTCACACATATTCTTGTCCTATTTTGAGTCCTTTTTAAAGTCAAATTCAAAGCCTAGTTTTTCGATCCAACAAATATTAACTATACGTTGTAAAGGCAGCTATTAAATTTTACTTCTTATGAATTAAACTTTGTTATCTTTTACCTTTTACTAACACAATAATGCAATTTAATTAACCGGATTTTAGTTTTCCAACTCGTTCAAACTTCCTGATGTTTGAAAAGTACAAAACTTTAGAAGAAAAACCATTAACCGCACACTCTGTCCCCATGCATCATTATTAATGATTCATTAATATTAATGTTAATGTGATTTATACAAGTGGAAATTGAGCTTAATAAAAAAAAACCGATCAATAAATACTCTTTTTTGGGCATAACATATCTCGTACCTCCTTTTATTGATCTAATTACCAGTTAACGAACCATCGGCGACGCGGGATTACTTCTTGGCCGGAGCCGGCTGTTGGGGCACCACCTCGGCTGGGGGATTTGCGTTGCGGAAGTTGGGGAACTGCTCCCAGGGCGCCGACAAGTCAAACTTCCTGAACTCCTGGGCCAGCTCGAGCGGCTCGCAGACGACGCGCTTCTTCTCGTCATCGTAGCGCAGCTCCACGTAGCCGGAGAGGGGGAAGTCGCGGCGCTGGGGATGGCCCTCGAAGCCGTAATCGGTGAGGATGCGACGCAAGTCGGGATGATTGGCAAAGAACACGCCGTACATGTCCCAGATCTCGCGCTCGTACCAGTTGGCCGCCTTGTGCACCTCGCAGGCGGAGTCCAGCGGCGTCAGCTCGTCGGTGTAGGTCTTGACGCGGACGCGCGAGTTGTAGCGCAGCGAGAGCAGATTGTAGACCACCTCGAAGCGGTTCTTGCGGCAGGGCACATCCACGCCGGCAATGTCCACCAGGTTGGTGAACTGCGCCTGGTGATGGTCCTTGAGGAACTGCAGCACCGGCACCACGCCCTCCGGAGCGATCAGCACCTCCAGCTCATCGCCGGCGGTCAGCTGCACCTTCTGCACGTACTTGGGCAGGCACTCGGCCACATAGCGCCCGAAATCCGAGAGACTGGTGCGGGCGGCGGCATCTGGCTTGCGGACAGTGGCTGTCGAGGGCGAAATCGATTACGTATTGAGCTCCAGGAGGCATCCCAACCGTTACTCACGCTTATCCGCCGTCTTGGCATCCACGGGCGCCGTGCTGGACATCCGCAGAGCAGCTGAGCCTGCAGCGGGCACCACTACATTTTGAGGGGTTAGGAAATAATCAATTGGAGCTCTTGATCCGTGGCAATTACCCACCATGTTTGGCCGACAGAGCGGCGACAGCGGCCCGGGCACCCAGATTCCTGATTAAGGCCGCCATTCGTACGAATTGTTTAGTAGAAATTCAACAATTTGCACTTCGTTTTTTTTGACAATTTATGTAATGCCAAAATGTCAATATTGTTGTTGTAGTCCCTTGCCAGGGCGGAATCGTGAATCTGGAACGCATTCGGGAACCCTGGATGATGTTTCAGTGTACTGAAAGGGGGTGAAATATACTAAAAGTTACCAAGCCCAGAACTGTATAAATTAAAAATAAATTTGTATCACAACATATATTAACATATTAAGATTTTTATATATAACATTTAAATTGATATCTTAATGTTTTGTTAAAATAATTGTTAATTACAAACAATGCTTAACAATTTAAGTAAATTATCAAATCCAAGTTAGTATTATTAACAGAAAAAGAATACCAAAAATCATCGAGCACTCGACAACTCTGTCTCGGTGTCATTCTAGCTTCGCGTCGCGTTTGGAATTGCGTGAATTGAACTTTAAAAGAACTGTGGAAATCAATTGGAAAACAAAACACAACAAAATGGTAAGTGGAACGCGGATTTGTTTTGCTTGAGATGAGGTGCACCTAACGCCTTGGAATGCTTTGCAGAATCACCTGAAGTGGATGGGCCACTCGACCACGCTAATGGAGATACAGCGGACGCTGCGCAACGACAACCAGACCTGCGAGGTGGTCCTGGCCTCCAGGGACGGCACCCGGGTGCGCGCCCACCTCTTCGTGCTGAGCACCTGCAGCGACTTGATGCGCAACATCCTAGTGGACGTGCCACCGGGCCAGGAGGCCACCATCATCCTGCCCGACATACGCGGCGAGCTGCTCGAGAGCATGATGTCCTTCATCTACATGGGCGAGACGAGCCTGTCGTCCGCCTCCCTGTCCGAGTTCCTCGAGGCCATCAACCTGCTTGGCATCAAGTCCGCGATAAGTTTCGAGTGCAACCCAACGGTCAGCTCGCCCAGCGCCGATCCGGACAACGGATCGCTGGCCGTGGCGACGGCCAAGTCGATAACTGGCCTGCACATCGCCCAGGCCGAGCTGCTGGACGAGGGGGAGGAGGAGGAGGGCGAGCAGCCAATAGTTACCGTGCCGGCCACCGTTCTGGCCGAGCCCAGTCGCCCGCTTGAGTACCTAGACGTGTACGATACACCGAAGATCACGTACTCCATCGAGCACATGGACGGCAACACGAACGGCAGCCAGTTCATTCTCACCGAGAACACCGGAACCTATACCATCACTCAGTCCGCATCCAGTTTGCCAAAGATAGCGTCCCAGGACAACGCGCAGGAGGACGTGGAGGAAGTGGATGATGTGGAGGAGGAAATACACGAGGAGCCAGACACACAGATAATGGAGGAGGATTACGCTGCATCCGATCCACTGATTGAGCTGAACACTGCCGCCGAAATGGATGACGACGACAACCTGCACGAGGATCTGGCGGACGAGGAGGATATCCTGGACATTAAGCCGCGCAAGCTAGGCGGCGGGGGAAAGCCGCGTACACGTCGTCCGCACAATCCGAAGGCCATCAAGCGACTGCCAGCCAAGCCCCATCGACAGGAACAGTACGGATCGCTGAAGCGCGAGGTAAAGGATGATATCAACGACGCCTTGGATCTCGCTGCGGACGCTGTGATCATCGAGGGGCTGAGCCTGCAGAAGGCCGCCGACCGCTTCGACATCTCCAAGACGGTCCTGTGGCGTCGCGTGCGCACCAATCCCGCCTACATGCGCAGCAATCGGGAGAGGCCATCGCTTCTGGAGGCCTACGAGCGCCTGAAGACCGGCGACTCGTTGAAGAACATTAGCCAGGATCTCCGCATACCCATGTCCACGCTGCATCGCCACAAGGTGCGCCTGTCGGCCCAGGGCCGCCTGCCGAACTTTGTGTCCTGCCGCCGGCGCGACTCGACCCCGAAGGACGAGCTGCGCGACAAGCTGGCCAAGGCGGTGCACGCCTGCGTCAACGAGGGCATGTCGCAGAATCACGCAGCCAACCTGTTCGAGATCCCCAAGAGCACGCTCTGGCGTCACCTGCAGCGACGGATGGCGAACGAGGACCGCAAGGTCAAGAAGGAACTGAACGACGAGTACGACGACATGTTAACCTAGGAGGAGAAGGACCGCCACCGACTCTCTGATATAAGATACACCCCATAAGGAGCTATAGGTTAAGCGTTCAAGTGTCTGCGTTCTCCAATCGATGTTCATCGTCCCCCCAAGAATAGCTCGAGTTTAGTTTAGTTTAACCTTTAATCCAATATTACATTAACAATAGCGGAGCAGAAGCTACGATAGAAAGTAGTTATTTAGACATAGCCCTACTTGTAGATACCATTAGCAGGAACATAAATTTAGCGTATATTGTCTCATTATTGTTCGCAGCCTCATAATTTGAGAATTATGAATAAATTAATAAAACCAAACCATCCCCGAATATATGTAGAAACTTACAAAGGTATTGTCTTTTTATGCTTACTTGTTTTGGGAACTGAAAAAACACTGGTTGGGCGATCTATTAGCAGAAATTATAAAAAAATTATTGTAATAAATATCCTTAAAAATTACAAGTGATCCTTTTCCTCATCCCTTTAAAGTTCTTCCCGTCTCTGGAAGTGATAACATTAATTTATCGATATTTTGACACATTTCGCACACCTCTAGCACAATCTCCACCCGGAATATAATGGCAGAGTCCAAAAATGTCCAAAATCAAACGATCTCTGCTGAGCCGGTGCGAGATAGTGGTCTATTTTGGCGTCTACATTGCCTACATAGCCATTGGGCTGGGCAAGATCTATGGCCTGAGGGACATCATATCCGCGGAGGCCAAGTTTCAGTTCCCCAAGGGCTGGAGCTTCTATCCTGTCGCCGGGCGCCGGCGTGATGACAGCAACGACGAGCTGGAGAACTTTGGAGACTTTATTGCAAACTTCTGGCCGTTCTACCTGCTCCATGCGGTCGTCCAAGGAGTTATACGCTGGAAGTGGCCCAGGTTTCAGTGCCACGGTTTCGCCGTGGTGTGTGCCCTGGCCTTGGGCTTTAGCATCGACTGGACATCGGGACTGGTTCTAGCCCTGCTGATAGGTAGCTACTATCTGGTGTCCCTGGTCAGCAGCTCCAAGCTTGTGGTGTGGCTCGTGTCTGCCGGCTGGATACTGAGCATCAACTTGCTGCAGAAGAACGCCTGGTGGACGGACCGTGTGGGCTACACGGAGTACGTTATGGTCATCGTCACCATGGCGTGGAGTGTTCTGCGCGGCTGCAGCTATGCGCTCTGCAAGATGCGAGCCCAGAAGGATCACCAGGAGCGGTACAGCCTCGTGCAGTACCTGGGCTACGCCATGTACTTTCCCTGCCTGACCTACGGACCCATCATCAGCTACCAGCGGTTCTCTCTCAGGCGAAAGAACGAGCCGCAGGACTGGCTGACCTTCGCTGGCGGAGTGCTACGCAGTGCCTTCTGGTGGCTGGTGATGCAGTGCGCCCTGCACTACTTCTACATACACTACATGTCGCGGGACGTGCAGATGGTGAAGTTGATGGATTCGGTGTTTTGGCAGCACTCCGCCGGCTACTTCATGGGCCAGTTCTTCTTCCTGTACTACGTGATCACGTACGGCCTGGGGATTGCCTTTGCGCTGCAGGACGGTATCCCGGCTCCGCAGAGACCGCGCTGCATCGGACGCATCCACTTCTACTCGGACATGTGGAAGTACTTCGACGAGGGACTCTACGAGTTCCTCTTTCAGCACATCTACGCCGAGCTGTGCACGCGGCGTTCCTCGCCAGCGGCCAAGCTGGGAGCCACAGCACTGACCTTTGCCTTTGTGTTCGTGTGGCACGGTTGTTACACCTACGTTCTCATCTGGAGCATCCTGAACTTCCTCTGCCTGGCTGCAGAGAAGATATTCAAGACGCTGACGTCCATGCCGGGGTATCAGCGTTGGACACAGAGACATCTGGGTGAAGTCGGCGCCCAGCGGCTCTACGCCATTCTGGCCACCCAACTCTTCATTCCGGCCGCCTTCTCGAATGTCTACTTTATAAGCGGTCAGGAGATTGGCGACTTTCTGATGCGCGGAGCGTACCTCAGCGGCGTGGGCAATTACCTAGCTCTAAGCTTTTGCAGTTATTGTTTTTTCCAATGCTCCGAACTGCTGCTGGCCAAGAAGGAGAAGGAAGCCTGAGAACAAAAACCAACTGACCTCGCAACAAAGTCTGCTTAGATTAATGAACAAACTCGTGACTTATTACAACTTTTGTATTACAAATGGCTTTATAACAATTGCTTTATGAATTTTATAAGGCAAATGTTGACTTAATTTCTAATTTCACATTACATTATATATATATATTCTTGGAATACGAGAGCCTAACTTCCTTCCTCGCCGTTCTCCTGCCAGTCCAGCCACTTGGTTTGCGTGTACGTCGACTGAAAGTTCTCCAGGAACTCCAGTTCGTCCAGCATTTCGTCGCAGGTCTGCGTGTGCTGCGTGTTGTACAGACCATCTGGCCAGTGGGTCTGCGTTTGAATGTGCGACAGTCCCAGCTCCTCGAACAGCTCGTCGCAGGTCTGGGTGTACATGTGGGCGGACGTCTGCAGGCCAAACAGGGGCTCATTCTCGGGATAGGAGGGAAAACTGCTCTCAACTTGCTGCTCTGCATTTGGCTGCTGCTGCTGCTCTGCCACAGGCTGCAGTTCGTCGGGGAAGTCGTCCGTCATCGTTCCTATGTCTCCGCGGGTATCGGGCGTTTGGGTTTGGATGTCTCGAAGCAAGGGGGCCAGTACCTCGTTCTTGATCTCCTCCAGGTCGTCGATCCCCTCCGTTTGGGTCTCCATGTCCAGTTTCTCGGACTGCAGCTGCATATTCGAGTACTCAACGTCCACGATGGGCAGAAAGCAAAGAATATGCTCTTCTGGCTCCTCCACCAGCTGCTCAGTGCTCACCTCTGGTGGGGGGAGTATTCCTGACTCCATAGTTTCAGGCTGCGGATTCTGCTTCTTCCATGTGGCCAACGAGGGTATGGCCACCTTGTCCGATTCGTCCTGCTCCACGATGTGGTTCTTCCGCCGCATATGCGTTCTTAGTCCCGCTTTGCTGCTGTAGGTCAGCTCGCAGATGGGACACTTGTGCTCGGAGCATTGGTGCTTCTCCAGGTGCCGCTGCAGCAGGAACTTCTCGCCGCACTCCTGGCACTTGTACTTCTTGTCCAGATGGCTCTTCTGGTAGTGCTGGCGCAGCAGGCGCAAGCTGCTAAAGCTCCGGGCTCCCTTGACAGCCTCATGGTAGATGCACTTATCCACGGGACAGTGAAATTCTGTTACTTTTCCGCTCGGTTCGGGCGGTATGACCACCTTGTGGCGCTGGCGCAGGTGCAGCTGGTAGTGGCTCTGGTTCCCAAACACCAGATTTGGGCATCTATCGCACCTGTGCTCCCGGATGGGCAGCAATTCCCGGATTTCAGGAGTAAATTTTGTTTGCCTGCTATTAGGGATGGTCATTTTTGGTGGAAAGCCATCGAAATACATCGATTATTGAATGACAGTATATTTCGGTATTTTTTTCTCGTCGCGGTCGCATATATTTTTAACTAACTGAGCACGGGCACACGGGAAATTATTATATTATTATTATAACGTTTCGCTCTCGCTTAAAATATTTGAGGTAACGATCTCGCTTTCGCAAGAATTTCTGTGCGCAGGTGTATCAAGGCCGTGCAAACGTCTAAAAAGGGCAGCTAAAAAGACGACGGTGGTCTTGGTTAGAAGCAACTCTTTATTTTCCACGAAGATAATACCTGTGTATGTAATTGTGTGCGTGTGCCGTTGCGAACAAAAATATCTATTAAAAATTAGCGCAAATTAAATTGGCTGCTGGCGTCACGGTTCGGTATGCGTGTATTTGTGACTGTGGTGATTGGTGTCCTTTAAGTGTACAGTGAACTCAACTATGAAAGGATTTAATTGCAAAAGCAACAATTGCGACACGACGCAGCCTCATTTGGACTAACACACACACACACCTGTAAACCGCCATCACACCTCTGCTCTTGTTTTCCCCCCACCATCCGCCCCCGCGAGCGTCCTTCCCGCCCACGAGCGCGTCTATTTTTGGCGCGACTACGTCATCTGTGGCATCGGCCAAAAAACATCTGGTGTGAAGATATTACACACACAAACACAGAGCACACGCGTTGTACACATCATTGGAAACATCATCATCACCGTTATGATGTTCTTTTCCAGAAAACAGTTCAAAAGGGCGGCTCCAAGGTCGCAAAGGGATTAACTTTACTTAAAATACCAACCTGGGAGCTATTTTACAAATTTAATATTATACTTTCGTAGTAAAAAAGAGACATAATCTACTCTATTTTTTTTCAAAGTATATTAAAAACGTGTTTTCTACATAGAAATATTGGATTTGGAATATTTGCGTTTTGTAATTCCAAAAGAAGCAGTAAAAGGCTTGGTTTTCCATTATCAGCACCCAAAAATACACATTATGTATATATTTGCTGAGACTTGTAAAAGATCATAGGTCAGACGAGCTTCTCGCGCACAAACAACCGCATTATAAACATTCCAATGAAATTCCAGTAATTGCGAGCAATTTCCAACCAATTTCCATCACATTTTCCTTCAATTTGCCACGGCATGTCTTCAATTATTCTCTTTTTTTTGTGCTTACAGCAATTTGGGTAAATAAAAAAGACCCTCCGGGATTAAAACTCGATTCACACATGGCATTTACATATTGTTGCTGTCTGGAAATTAACACAGAGGCTAAAATTAAATACATATTATTATTTTTTTTGTGTGTTTTCAAATCTCTTATGATTGAAAGAAGCTTTGGACGGCAGGCAGATAGACCTTGTACGCTTCCACTGAGACATACACAGCTGAATTCTAATTTATTATACCCTCTCCGAGGGCAATATCAGTTTTATGGCAAAGAGAGTTGTTTGAAAAGATATAAAAAATATTACTTTAGCTTGCAAGATGATCTTAAGAGGGTTTCTCTCGTTTAAAAGCCAAAAATTGGTATAGAATAAATATTTTTATTGAAGATAAGATAAGATCATTGTGCAATTGTTTACATTTTTGAAAGCTTTTCCAAAACAAAACTCACTACCGAAAATAGATAAGATAATCTGACTAAAACAAACAAACAGAGGTATAAATTATAAATTTTAGCTACCTAAGTGAGTGAGTTAATGTCGCTGTGACAGGCTTTATGATTTAAATACTTTAGCAAGCGCGACTATCTCATTTCCCAAGCAAAGATTCAGATTTCCAAGCTCTGAGATACAATGAAGGCGCGGACAGAGTCTTTTCGCCTGACGTAAGCTCTGCGGTTGCACGAACATAGAATGGCTGTAATGAGTGATATGTGACTCTGTAGTCAGTGTCTTAATAATATACTAATATATTACGCCTAAAATGAGTCTGTCAAGTGGTGGAAATTAAGTAAAACTTCGCTCAGATGCTAATTCCATTAGCGCTTTCGCTTTGAACGAGTACAAACCGAATCAAAGTTGATTCATTGGGAGCTCGCGATGAATGCATGAAAGCATGTCGCCCACTTGGTGCTCCATCTGTAGTTATTTCCGCCAAGTGCAGCTGCTTTTCAGCCGCTTGCTGTTGGCGTTCTGGCCAAGTCGAGACCAACCAGCATCTGGTTCTCCGCACTTCCGCCTGCAACTATGGATATGTCGCCCCACGGAGCAGCATGTTGCATGCAGGCAATCGTCGCCTCCCTGAACGAGTGAATGGTGAAAGTTGCAGGTCATTGGCCACCGCAAAAAGTCATTGCAAGTCTTCGAAGTATGTTAAAGTTGAAACCATTTCTTCATATCTTATCGGAGAGCTTCCGTCACAAAGCCAGCGATAAACTCCGATTGTTGCTCCCAATTGGTTAGATGGATGTGCTGTGTACTCCACTCCCTCGGTGGAATTTCAATTGCTAATTGCCATGGGACCGCCATCGCAATATCGAACTCTGCCCCTTATTTATGTAAATGATAATACACTGAGGGGAACTTTAAAAATTATAGATAAGTAGCATAGTAAAGAATACTTTTGGAAGAATATTTAACTTTCCTTATTATTAAAACATGTTTGAAGGATCACCTATATAAAAATGTAAAAGTTGATGTTTATTATTGTAAATATTGATATTTTCCAATCCACGAAAAATTTAATTAGTTCCTAAATACTATACTTTCCTTTTGATGTACATTGCTTTTATTTTACCTTTACTTTTACTTTTTACTTAAGGACATTAGTTACTGTGGAAAATATTTAGCATATTTCAAACCCAAAATCTGATCATATTAAAAAATCATATCAATTTCCTTTGAGTGCACTGACTTGGGATGTAACTATTTGGAGCATGTTTTGATGCCTCTCTAGAGAATCGCGTTCGTTCTCTGAAAGATTCGGATGCGTGCCAAATACAAAAAGATGGGAACCGAGTGAATGTGACTCATTGAGGCGCCGTGGACGCTGGCCATTGGGCTCTGTGCTATTTTCAGCCAACGTTTTTTAAATCAAATCCACTCGCTGCTGGTTGTTTACCTTTCTGAACTGAACTGAACTGACTTATTCGTGCAATTCGTAGCCTTCTTCTATTTAAATAAAAGCATACATTAAAAACACACCTAAAAGGACAAATATTAATTTCCTAATAAACCTCTCTTCCAATTCCAGCCCAAACTTAACCGTCAAGTGCATTTAGTAGCGCCATCCGAAGTCTAAGCCTAATAATGAGTAAGCCGGGCAGTGCTCCGCCGCAGTTCACCTATGTGCCGCCACCATCGGCGCCGCCGTCATACCAGGAGGCGGTGGGCGGCGTCAAGCCCGTTGGTCCCTACACGCCCGTAGTGGCGCCCGCCACCACCAACACAACCATTGTGACCACACTAGTGCCTATTAGCCGGTCCTCGACGCACATGATCTGTCCGTCGTGTCACGCCGAGATTGAGACGACAACGCGCACCGAGCCCGGAATGATTGCCTATTTGTCTGGATTTTTGATCGCTTTGTTCGGGTGAGTTAAGGGAGGAGGAGTTACTATTCCTTGTTGTTTGGTATCACCGATCCTAATCTCTCTCTACTCCTGCAGCTGCTGGCTGGGGTGCTGTCTAATACCTTGCTGCATTGATGACTGCATGGACGTGCATCACTCGTGCCCCAACTGCAGGGCATACTTGGGACGCTACCGGCGATAAGATCGAGTGGTTGATCCTGCTCGGTCCGATGGCAGCTTCGTGGTGTAATTACTTTAAGCAAGCGTTTTGCCTTTATTTATTTAATTGTAGTAATGTCATTTGGATTCCACGCGGCGGAGGAGGCAGGTGGAACGAGCCCAGGCTTCCTTTAATCCAACTCTAACTTGCTAAAATTGCTCAGTGCCGCCGGTGTTTATATATTTTTCGGTTTTCCGTTTGCCCCCCACATTTTTTAACTGTTATAATTGTACGTTTCTGCCACGCTAAAGATAGTTATATATACGTGTACATTAAACGATCCAGGACAACAACACCTACGACGAATATTAAATAATAAATCGGCTTTTGTACGTAGTACTCATGCGAATATGCACTGGCCCCCGCCTGCTGGGTCCATTTTGAAGCAGGAGGAGCCCTTGGATGCACTTGCACAAACTGTAAATTGATTCAAGTTCTGCCCCAAAGTAATCTTCGCGCACATCGATTGATATATTCTCTATAATATATTAATGGCAGAAATATAATGTGGAGTCGCTTGAATAAAAAGACACGGGATGCAACATATTTTTGTAACGATATGTAAGAGAACCTTAGGCGAATGTGCATATTTTGTATGCTATTAAAGCTAATCTGTGTAATGATTAATCACCAAAACTATATAATTGACCTTTTATTTTTAAATAAAACATCAAATGTGACTAAATTGTGAATTTTACTATTCGTTGGAATTTTTTAAATTGTAAAATTTAAAGGTTTTTAAAGGGAATTGGGTCTTATACAGAATATATGCAATTAAAGCTAATCTGTGTAATGATTAATCACCAAAACTACATAATTGACCTTTTATTTTTAAATAAAACATCAAATGTGACTAAAATTGTGAATTTTACTATTCGTTGGAATTTTTTTAATTGTAAAATTCAAAGGTTTTTAAAGGGAATTTGGGTTTTTATTAAGAAATTAATTTGAAAGAATTTTATAGCGTACAAAAAATAATTCAGCTCCTAAAACATCGACATTTTTATTAAAAAAATTGATTACAAAAAATAAGATCAATGAAATATCACAAAATGTGTTGATTGAATTTAATATAAACCAATGAATTAAATAGAAATAATTTGAATTTAATATAAATCAATGAATTAAATATAAATACTTTGATTTAATTCAAAGTATTTATATTTAATTCATTGATTTATATGAATCAATGAATTAAATACCAATACTTTGAATTTTGTATGAATCAATAAATTAAATAGAAATACTTTGAAATTTAAATATCTAATAAATTTACATTTTTATTTTAAACTTAATTTAAATTCAATTTATAGATTTCCTATAATTGTGTTTGCTATAATTTCAAAGTAAACTATATTTTTTGGTATTTTTGTTTTTTCGTCTGACCTACTTAGTATATTTTAACGGTCGGTTGGCGGTCACACTGTTTTCACGTTTGTTTGGCTTTTACGGATCTTGTGGATATATCCGATAATTTGGCAACTTATTGAGGTATATTTAAAGATTAATTGCAATTGGGGGGATCTTTGAGAGCTCCACTTACTGCTGGTTAGTTCCAAGTCATCGCCGCATGCTCTCCGCGCGGGAAAAGCACTGAAAACACCAGACAATTAAGGTCACACGTGTTTAGATGTTTATGGTGGACCAATTGAAGGTGCCAGGAATAACGATTATAGCCACTCGTTTACGTCACTACTTTCGGAATATGGAGTGCCAGGACCTGCAGCCACCCGCCGCGGTGCGCGGCATGAAGGAGCTGCAGCGGGACCAGTTCCGGAAGAGTGTCCAAGTGCCGAGATTGCGGCTTCCCGAGTCCCATGTGCAGCGTGTGATGCCATTGGTGAAGAAACTGTTGCTCAAAATGGAGCACCTGCATCCTGTGCGTGCTGTGGACCAGTCGCGGGAGATCCTGCTGCATCCCACGCCAGTCAAGAGCTGGGAATCCCTGCCGACAGAAGAGCTAGAGAAGCGGGAAGTGACCCAGGAGCATTTCTCCTTTGCGGAACTCGAGCTGGGCTACGAGAACTGGAGTGCCAGCGAGATCCTGAAGAGTGTGCTGCCCGCCGAGGAGGAGGGCCTCACCTCCTACTCCCGCATCGGCCACATCGCCCACCTGAACCTCCGGGATCACCTGCTGCCGTACAAGCAACTCATCGGCCAGGTGCTGCGCGACAAGCTGCCCAACTGCCGCACGGTGGTCAACAAGGCGGCGAGCATCGACAACACCTACCGCAACTTCCAGCTGGAGCTGATCTGCGGCGAGGCGGAGTACCAAGTGGAGACCAAGGAGAACGGCGTGCCCTTCGAGTTCGACTTCTCCAAGGTGTACTGGAATCCGCGTCTCTCCACGGAGCACGAGCGCATCGTTAAGATGCTGCACTCCGGCGACGTCCTCTACGACGTCTTCGCTGGCGTGGGTCCCTTCAGTGTTCCGGCGGCTAAGAAGCGCTGCCATGTTTTGGCCAACGACCTGAATCCTGTGAGCTTCCACTGGCTGCAGCACAATGCCAAGAGGAACAAGTGCCTGGCGCACCTCAAGATGTTCAACAAGGATGGCAGACAGTTTATCGTGGAGGAGTTGCGGGAGGATCTCCTGAAGCGCCTGCTCACGACAGACACTTCCTTGTATGCCATTCATATAACAATGAATCTGCCCGCCTTGGCTGTGGAGTTCCTGGACGCCTTTCGTGGTCTCTACAAGTCGGAGGATCTCGCTGAGTTGCCCGAGAATGCAGTCTATCCCACGGTTCATGTCTACTCCTTTGCCAAGGGTGAAAATACCAAAGCCTTGGTGCAGGAGCTCGCGGAGAGGCACCTAGGAGCGACTCTAGATAAAAGTCTCCTTCAAGGCATTAGCTTTGTGCGGAATGTGGCACCCAACAAGGACATGTACAGGGTTTCCTTTCGATTATCCCACCAGCTATTGACCACAGCCAAGGAGGAACAGCTCACAAGGAAGCGATGCGCGCAGGATGAGGACCAGCTTGAAGCTGATCTAGATAATTCAGCCAGCAAAGTGAAATGTGTTTGATGTTTGTTTAAATAAAGTGGTAGCTTCCAAGCAACTGAATCGAGTCTCTCTTTGACCCTACTTGCAGATGGGTCGCAACAAGGCAAACAACAAGAAGGTGGCTCCGGGTGCCAGCAAGCCAAAGACCCCGCTGAACCAGTCCAAGAAGGCCAAGAACGTGTTCAAGGTGGCCAATAGCAGCAAGGGCAAGGGCAAGAAGCCCAAGGAAGTTCAGGGCAAGCTCAAGCAGGTGAGTGTGTGGCGCAGACGGGAGACGGGAAGCGTTGCCGTGACTCACAAGCTCGAATTCCAGATCAAGGAGGCCGTGAAGGACAAGCAGGAGAAGCTGGATGCCAGCCTGAAGACGCTGCACAAGGATATGGTGGTGAAGAAGCCCAAGGCCGCTGTGGCGCCCATCAAGGACAGCAGGAAGAAGCCAGCCAATGCCAAAAAGGTCTCCGAAACGCTTGGCAAACTCAAGTTCTAAGCGGCTATTTCCCCGAATACGATGTGTGCAGTCCATCGTTTCACCACGTAGATGTGTAGTTAGTGCCCATTTGTTTGTTAAAGACTTCGGTCTTACGTAAAGATCATCCAAATATACGATGTAGCTATATTGACAGTAATTTAAGTTATTATTTCGTATTTCGTATAATCCCCCGCCTAGGTAAAGTTATTCCTAAACAATCACGGGATTACCGTTTACCGGAGGCAGCACTGCTCCCGGAATGACAGTGGGAGCTCCGCGAGTTGCAGGCGCAGCAGTTGTGGTTGCATTAACCAGATTCCAGCCAAAGAGCTCGCGTATGATGCCATCCAACTGGACAGTGTCGATGCCAGCCGCCTGAAGTTCATTTATCACCTGGGAAGTCTCCACCAAGGCCAACCAGCGTTCGTAGACCACTTGGAGGCTCTGGACTCGCGTCCAGAACTGAGCAAAGATGCCCTGCTGCAGCACCTTGGCATCGATGTGGGCTCGGATGGCGTGCAGCGGGAAGTAGAGCTGCGCCTCGTTGAGGAATCCCTGCCAGCCGAAGACAGTGCCTGACCAATAGGGAAACTGGTTCAGTAGGGTGACTTTCAGCTTCTGTTCCTCCATCTCGAAGGAGCCGCCCGAGGCCAGCAGCTGCTGGTCGACCCACTGCTGGAACAGGATGATCTCCGGCTGGGAGCGCAGACGCCAGCGGGAAGTAAAGGCCCCATTGCTATTGATGATCCGCACAAAGGCCTGGAACTGGGCATCGTTGATCAGGTAACGCACTATAAGCTGATTTATCGGCTTGAACTGGACCAAGCGCTGGATTTCCTCCAGATCCTGCGACAACGTTGGTGGTGGAGCCAAGGTAGCAATTGGCGCTGAGACAATGTCTGGCTGCGGAGCCACCAGCAGGGCCAGAGATGATCCCAAGGCCAGGGTGATCAGGAAGAGCCAGCCCAGAGCGAAAGCCATGACGGGAAAAGATGCTGGGTAACCGCAACTGGCAGAGGCTTTTATATATCTTCCCCTGGATCTTTATCTGCTGATAGCAATTGTCGCAGCAGCATCTCTTGTTGACGATTGTCGTCATCCCGATAAGAGGGCTTCTTCGATCTGTTTATGGCTTTGCCCACTTTTAAATCCCCCACGGAAGTCTACGGCTTATGAGCAAACACAAGACAAGAACTTGGCCAAAGAAAGCACTGTCCACATCTACGAATTTATAACACGCTAAGCTTTTTATTTTCAAAGTGAATCACCAAGAATCCGGATGATGGAAACCACAAAGAACCGCGCAAACGAACACTTCATAACGTGAGAACTACACATATCTCCAGCTCCACAAACATACACAAAGCGAAATTAAAGGATCTTATGGGGATGTCCTTGAAAAATAAACTTAACTTATTTCCGGGATTAATTTCGAAGAAATTAGGAAAATGTTAGGTAAGCAAACGGGTAATTAATTCGATGAGAAATGAATGCTAAATGGTTAATATATATTTTGAAATATCTCTCTTGTCATATTAATGAATGATTAGGGGTTAATATCTTTTTTTTCGATATCTTTCTTGCTGCTTCTTGTTTCAGTAATGCATCAAAGTGGTTTTTAATAGTTTAGTTATAAATTTCTAATCGAAATTTAAGTTCTTCTTAAGGAAATATAAATACTTATTCAAATTTAAAAAGTCTGATAAGGATTTAAATGAAATTCAAGTTAAAAGTTCATGAGAAATATAAAAGGACTGCCAAGAAGTACGAACAAGATTTTTAATCCATTTCAAATTTGTGAAAGTAACATTTTGTAGCACACTTTGTGAGCAGCTTAAAATAGATTTTAAAATCTAGGACACATTTTCTGCCACTCCTTTACATCCCTAAAGTATTTTAACATGAAATCAATATAAACCTTTACCTAAGAACTTAAATTTACCGAATTTAGTAACATATTCCGTTCATGAAGAACTGAAACTCCGTTACAAATATTCAAAAGTAAACTAATAAAACTCTGAGAAGTACTAAGAAACAAGAATCTGGCCAAAGATTTACGTATACAGATTTCAAGGGTACAACGATGCACTCACAGGATATAGAGACAGGGACATGGATGATGGATAGATGAAAGGACCGATGGATGACTTCAACTTTACTTACTTAAGACGTCTAAATAAGTCGTATGTAATGTAATAAAAACTAACTTAACCGATAAACGCATGTGAGTATTGAGCAAAGGGGGTACGGCGGGGGAGGGAGTGGCGGGATTCTGCGCCAATTGTCTAACTGCCCTCGTTCCCGGTTAGCCGGCGACGCAGCCAGTTGGGCAGACAGCCGCGGATGGCATCGCCCACCTGGCGGTAGATGATCAGTCCCAGGATGGGCAGCACCAGGCGGGCGTCCTTGAACAAGTACACATAGCAGGCGACCAGGAAGAGCACCAGATCGGTGGAGTAGCTCAGCGCCGAGCGGACCTTCTCGTGGGCCTGCTCCTCCGACTGTAGAATGGCCAGAGCGGCAGTCTTCTCCAGCAGCTCCCGGTCGGCGGTGGAGAGGACCATGGCCGATGTCTCCGCTCCAGCGGGAAGCGGCGGTCTGCTCAGGGAGGTGTCACGCGATCTCGTGCTGGACGGAACGCGCCGCCTGATCACTCGCTTCACCTTCACGAGGCGTGTACGTCCCCTGGCATCCGGGCGAGCCTCCACCATCTCGCTCATGACGCTCTCAGTCTCCGATTCGCTCTTTTTCTTCGATTTCGGCGGCGGCACCACCAGCACCTGGGGGTACTCGGGCTCCTCATCCGGCAAATATTCCTCGTGCTGGAGCACGTGCTGCTCCTGGTCCGTCTCTGCCTTGTCCGGGGACCGATGAATGGCCAGATTGCTGGCCGCATCACGGACGTGGACCAGCTGCTCCCTCTCCGAAATGGAGAGGCGACGCTCTCGGACCACTGGCGGGGCCAGGAACATGTCATCGCCGCTGCCACCGCTGGCGAGGCGTTTCTTCAGCTCCTCCGAGTGCGAGAGCATGTCCTCCTCATCGGTCTCCGCCGCCGCCTTGGCGGCCGCCCGCTTCAACTCATCGCGATCGAGGTAGAGCGGCGTGTGGTACCTGTGCGAGCTGCCCACCTCGCGCACCAGATCGCTGTAGTGATCGACGGCCGCGTGGGCTTCCTCCTGCATGAGACGCTCCTCCTCCTTGCGGCGCAGCTCCTCCTCCTCCTTGGCCCGGCGCTTGGCCTCCAAGTCCGCAGCAATGGCGGCGGCATTGGTCTTTTCCAGCGGATTGGATATCTCTTCGTTGGCCTCCGTGTTCTTCTCGGTGGCCGAGCGCTTGTCGCGACTGAAGAACGACTTGATGCCCTTGGCCAGGTCCATCTTGAGGGTGCTGGGACTAGCAGCTGCAGCGGCGGCGACTGTTGGCGGCACTGCAGCCCCGCCAAAAGGTTCACTTAGATTGCCAGCCGGCAAGGGACTCGCCGCTGCTGACTGTTCCACGTGTTCGTTTGAGGAACGCTTCAGGATGGGCTTGGGCACAAAATCGGGACTTGGCAGCGGCACGGGACGTGTGAGCACCACGGCAGCCTGTTCCGGGGTGGGCGCCCTGTAGGGCGTGAAGGTGCCGGCGCCCATGGTGCGCGGATGGTAGGTCTCCAGGTCCCGGGGGCTGGGCGAGCGGGTGCGGGCCAGCAGCTCCATCTTGAACTTCTCAATGGAGTCCTGCTCCGAGGAGGCAGTGCTCTCTGTGTAGTCCGATCCAAGGTCGTTGCTGGACTGCTGCTGCAGCTGCTGCTGCTTCTGTTTCTGCGGCGGATACTCCAAGTCCATGTCTGCATCGTCCTCGTCAAAGTCCAGATCCATATCCTCACTGTCGTCGGCCGTGCTCTCCGTCAAATGTTCTTCCTCCAGCTCCAGCTCCTGCTCCTGCTGGTCCTGCGACTCCCTAAGATCCCGTCGCGTCTCCAGGGGCAGCTGTCCCGGTCGCGTTAGGTTGCCCGAATCGTTGACATTCTCCCTCGAGTCCCATTTGCGGGCCATGGACACGGACACCATGTCCGCCGACTGGCGACGCAGCTCGGCTCGCCTTTCGAAGGACACACGCTCCGCCTCCGAAATGGAGCCAAGACGCTTGCGCAGATTGGCTGGCGGCTCGCGCGGCGGAGCTGGCGTGGAAGCCAGCTTATCCTGCGAAGCCTTGCGCGACTTGGAGGCCTGCTCCAGCTCCACGGCCTCGTAGAAGCGCGCCATGGCCCGCTCGTACAGCAGCTCCGTGGAGCTGACGGAGCGACGCAGCGGAAAGGTCGTGTGCAAGTTGGTGAACTCAAGGAAGGCCAGATCCGGAGCCGAAATCGAGATGGGCGGCGGCTGAATGGCGTCCTCCAGGTCCAACTCAAAGGAATCTTGTTCTGTTAAGTGAGAAAGAGATGTATATCATTTTGAGACAGAGAAAAGGAGCAGGATGTTAAGATAAGATACTCACTGTCCTTGTCCTTGACTTTGCTGTTCTTATCGAACACGACGAGCATAAACTCATTGCTGGTGTGGACATCGTCATGCTTGTCCGCCGACCTGGAAAACCGCCTTGAAGTGGGCTGCGACATCATCGGAGCTGGCACTGGAGATGGCTCCGGCATGGGTGGCTCCTCCTCTTGCGGCGTGGGAGGCGCACTGATCTCAATGGTTGGCAGCTTCTCGCCAATCACTGCGGTCACCCCGGAGGCCACAGCAAGCGCCAGAGTGGGCACGTTCCTAGCCGGACTGAGCGCCTGTCCGGAGAAGCGTCTGACGTTCTGATTGACTCCAAGCTGGACGGGCTCAGCGCTCCGGAGAAGGGCTGCCGTCGCCTTCATGGGTTCCGGTGGTGTGGGACTCTTTCGAAGTGGCGGAGGCTGCCGCTTGTTATTCGGTGGACTCAAGCTCCTCTTGCGATTGGGCGATGTCTTCTCCGGCTTGTCCTTGGGCGGCGTGGGCAACGGTTGCGGTTGTCGCGGTGGCACTGGTGACTTGTCCTTCGGCTTGGGGTTCTCTTTTGCAGCTCCAGAGGGCTTGATGTTGAATAACTTCAACGGCGGCGCACCTGGGGACTTTGGCGAGCGCGGCTGGGCCTCCGCTTTCTCCACTTTCTCCAGGGGAGCCAAGGTGGTAGTGACCAGTGTCAGGTTGAGCTTGGGATTAGAGCCCACAGCTGTGGTCTTGGCGGCCAAGTCGGCACTGCTCTGCGAGGGACTCTTGCGCACGTCCATCTTCAGAGCCTGGTCCGAGGTGCCGTAGGACATCTCGTGGTGCAGCTGCTCGTTGTCGATGAGCTGCGGCTTGGGCTTCCGCTTCACGCTGGGCGACTGCTTCGGCGACATACCCGTGGAGGCATCTGCTTGGGGTCGAGGCGGCGACAGTGTCTTCCTGCGGGGCGGAACCTGCACTCCGGTTCCGGCATCAACCTTCTGCTTGTCCTTTTCCTCTCCAGCTATCTTGGTGGCTGACTTGGGCTTCGTTATTCCCCTCTTGGGATCCGGTATGAAGAGCAGCTCCGATTCCCCCGAGGGCTCGCTAAGCCCATAGGGATTCTCCGCCTTCACACGGAACTTGTACTCGGACCCCTCGATCAGATCGTGCAAGGTGGTGGTCAGGGCTCTAGTGGTGGCCGCTTTGAGCCACACGTTCCAGCCCACGCGGAAGTACTCGACGATGTAGTTGCCGATCTTGCAGCCACCATCGTCGAGGGGCGCCGTCCAGGAGAGCGTCGCCGACTTGCCAAAGGACATGTTCAGCTTGGGCGTCCCCGGCGGATTGGGTTTGGCCGTCACCGTGACCAGAAAGGAGGTGTTGTCCTCGCCCAGTCGGTTCCAGGCCCGCACCATATACTCGCCGCGATCCTCGCGCAGCACATTGTCGATCTTGAGCAGCGAGTTCTTCTCCGTGTTGGTGATCTGCAAAAGGGACGAAAGGATAAGGATCATGTATGCCTCACCGCTCGGGCTTCAACTCACCTCGAAGCGTCCACCTGGGGCGATGATCTCGCCCTCATGGAGCCACGTTATGGCCGGCGGCGGCTGTCCGGCCACGCCCACCTTGAGCCGCAGCACCTCGTCGGCCTCCACAATCAGTCCGTCCTCGTAGGTGCGTGGCAGTCGAATCTTGGGCGGAGCCTGAACCATCAGGCGGGCCTTGGTCACCACGTGACCCGCCCGATTGGTGGCCGTGCACTTGATCTCGCCCTCATCCGTTAGGGCCACCTGGTGGATCACCAGGACGCTGGCCTCGTTGTCGTTGACGATCTTAGTGCGCCGACTGCTGAAGATCTCGTAGCCATCCTTGAACCAATTGATCTCCGGCGGCGGCTCGCCCAGGATGCGTACCCGGAACTCAATGCGCTCGTCCTCCACGGCATTCATGTCCTCCAGCTCGTCAATGAATCGCGGCACGGTGATCGCATTCCGCTGCAGCGTCACAGTCAGCGGATCCGATAGCTCACTGGCATCGGAGCGGCCCACAATGTTCTCGGCGAAGCAGCGGAACTGATAGCGCCAGCCCGGCTCCAAGCCGCTGATGCAGACATCGCACCCAGTCACCGGAATGGGCGTGGCCCGCACCCAATGCGGTGAGCCCATGCGGCGGTGCTCCACCGTGTAGCCAGTGATTGGAGAGCCGCCATCATGGAGTGGCCGATCCCATCTCAGATTGACCACGTCGGGCTGCTGCTCTGGCTGAGCCAGCGGCGTCAGGATGGGTCGACCTGGTGGCGAGGGTCGCTCTGAAAGCACAATTTGATTACA
Organism: Drosophila watanabei; assembly: GCA_008042575.1. Classification (NCBI taxonomy): domain Eukaryota; kingdom Metazoa; phylum Arthropoda; class Insecta; order Diptera; family Drosophilidae; genus Drosophila; species Drosophila watanabei. The sequence continues at coordinate 13,482 of VNJS01017361.1, read as the reverse complement.
AAGTATGCCAAGTAAAGACGGTAAACCATAAAGTGTTTCGGAGTAAAGAAAGATATTTGGTTAGTTTTAATTAAAAAAGAAATGGAAATTAATTTTCTTTAGATTTTATTTTCAACTAACAAACTTTGCGTTAGTATTTTATGCATGAGTTTTTAAGAATCAGAATCAGTTCTGGGATTAATCCATTTAAACCATTTTTTATTAACAGTAAAAAGTTATTAGGATAAATATACACATGTACGGTTTCTATAGTTTCTATCCCTACAAAATGTTGCACTATTAAGGCGACATTAGTATGTGATCTCAAACATAATGAATGGTTCGGACGACAACATTACTTTGACGTTGTGAGTTTCGTTCTTTTGGGGCCAAACAGACGGAGACAAGACGGCAACCACTGAGTGTGTGCGAGTGGCTATAAATAGAAGCATTTCTAGCGCTCCCACCAGCAGCTAGCCAGCTATGCGGGCCTGTGTCCGTTCTCTGGCCCCTTCCCAATCCACTAGATGCGGCGGGGGAGCCAGCCTATGTTCGAGGAGGACACGAGCACTCCCACCTGGAGTTTGTACTTGCCTGCGGACTTCCAGTGGACGGCCTTCTTGGGGCGACTGCTCTGCGGATGCGGGTGCAGCTTTCCCGGCTGATTTCCCATTCCGAGACGTTAGATATTTAACCTATTTGCAATATTGTGCTTGCCTATACAGAGGATCTATATATAGACAGTCGAAAATTAAGTCGGGACACTCGGGCACCCGTCGTTTTTGTATCGCCAATTGGAAAACAACACTTTTACACTCGATTTATTCAAAACTTAACGCGGATATTTCCTAATAATGGGACATTCGTGGCGTTTGGGCTTTGTTTCCGAGCGTTGCCATTTTTGCGGCGCGTTGGATAATCCGTTCGTCAGCCCAGCATCCTCCTCCGATCCACGACATGAGCGAGCCAAGCGCTTCTCTTTTCGAAAGCTTTCTGGCTCTTTCTTTTCAAACTGAAATTCCAACGAATTCGGTTGCATTTCGAAAACGCGTGTTATCGATATCGATATCGGAAGGGCAGTATATCTTATAGCCATACTTAGCTACTTTTTAGCTAATTTTTATTAAAAATTAAAATTTGTATATATTGTTTACCTTAGTCATAAATTGAATTATATTCCGATTTCAATAAGCTATGTATCAAAAATTATTAGATTGAGCGTCTTGAAATTATGGTCGTCAATTTGCTAGCTAGTTACATCGAATTAGCTACTTTCGCCCTTCTCCCATCGCTACCGTTGTAATCGTTGTGAGTGCCATCACCGGCAAAAATTATGCTTAACTTTTCCAGCAGTCTTCCCAAAAGTGATTTTCGCTATTTTTTGTAGCCGCTTTTAGTGCTTGTAGTTAACGTATTTATTAAACCCATTCCGAAAAGTGCTGTCCCGCCGTTCCTAGTGTATTTTTAACTGTGATTTTCCGTATGTGCGTTATTGGTGGCTCGGGAAATGCCCCGTCCTTGGCATGACTATTGGGAGGCTGCGGGACTTTTGTTGGGAAAATAAAAAAGTAGTTGGCAATTCGGAAAGGCCGCAGTGCACCAGCTGCCACATTGTGACAGGTGCAGCAGAGAGCAGCAGCAGGAGGGGCACACACCACCAGGACCTGCATATTCCGTCCATCTCACCGAAACGACAACAACAACAACAACAATGGCTGGCACGGCAACGGCGACGCCAATGGAAATTGACGAATTCATAAATGGAGCACTCGTTTCTTGGGTGAGTTGCTGTCCCATAAGCATGCTCGATATTTGCATCGCCAGTGGGTCTATGTGCTTGGCATAAATAATTCAAGTGTTCGATTCCCATGCTCACATATGGAAACACAAAAGCGAACAAAAAAAAAAAAAGCAGTCAAAGCGACAACAACAACAAAAGCCATGAGAACAACCTGCTCACATACTCATACTCACGACACACGCACATACACAGTTGAGGTCAACATAATGGGAACAGGTGTTGTCGAACATAAAATCGATTTGAGCATGGCAATTATCGTTGCTTCTTGTCAATTATTATCGCCCTTAAAAACTATTATGTTTACTAAATGAGAAATAGCCCAACATATTCTATTAAATTTTATTGTACCCTTTTTTATATTAAATTCCCATAAATAAGAGATACGTTAACGAATATACTTTGATGTAATGTTTATAATAAATAAATTAATTTTGTTATTCAACTTTTTTGCTTATAATTGAGTTGGTTATTTGCTTATATTTTGTTTAATTTTAGAGCTAAATTGTTTTTTAATAATTAATTAATCAATTAGCCCCCCAAACTCCACTTCCCGTGGCTATTCCGTTGACCTGTGCTGTTTGTAGTTAGGTGGCTTTCGCAGAGTCGCAAGAACCAAGGTCATTGTAACTTGCTCAAGAAGGCGGCTTACTGCTTACGGCTTACGGTATTCACGACACGGGCGCAGGAGGTGTAGTGTAATGAGCTTCATTTGTGTGCTGGGCTCTTGTCCAGCTGAAAGACATATGAACATATTCACGCCCGCTCATGTTGTTCTCGGAGAAGTTGTGCTCGTTTTAAACTGGTAATCTCTTCCGTTACAGCTGGAGTCATGCCTGCCGCGGGCGGAGCTGCTCGCGGGCTATACTTCCCTGCTCGATGGCCACATAATCCACAGCGTTTGGCTGCAGATCGATCCGGAGCCGCAGAACAATCCCAGCGAACTTAGCGATCTCAATGGAAAGTCGCTCAGCATTGCGCGGGCCAAGAACTTCGAGTGCATCGTGCGGAATCTCAAGGCTCTGTTCGAGGAGGAGCTTGGCCAGACCATACTGGTGCTGCCCGACGCCTTCACCTTGGGCCACCATCCGGAGAGCAGGAGCGGGCTGGAGCAGATGCGGACGCTGCTCACGCTGCTGCTCGGCGCCGCCGTGCAGTGTCCCAACAAGGAGCTGTTCATTGCCCGCATCAAGGAGCTGGATCTGGAGACGCAGCATGCCATTGTGGCGCTGATCAAGCAGGTGACGGACAGTCACAGCCTGGTGCTCACCGAGGACTCGGTGGAACGACTGACGCCGCAGAGCATGTACACGCACATCCTGCGACTCACCAAGGAGCGCGATCTTATGTATCTCAAGTGGATCGATCTGGCTTGCGTCGAGCCCGAAATGGCCGCTGGCGACAATCTCGTGGAATGCGGCCAGGGCGTGAGTGTGCCACGGTCCCCGTCCAACGGAACGGCAACCTCTACGCCTTCATCGTCCTCCAACTCGGAGAGTAATCATTTGGCCGTGGAGTGTGCGGATCTGAGGTCGAAGAACCGCAAGCTGCGACAGGAGCTGTGAGTCGTCGTAGATATCCTTTTTATCCAGTAGTGTTAATTCCCTTTTTTTCAGTGAGGAAAAATCGGAGAATCTCTTGGAGCTGCGCGAGGAGCTCGATGATAAGAAGGCGCGCTTCGACAAGCTGCGGCAGGAGAGCCAGGAATGGTTTACGGAAGCCAAGCGAGCGTCTGCCTATCGCGACGAGGTAGACATCCTAAGGGAGCGCGCGGAGCGTGCCGATCGCCTGGAGGTGGAGGTGCAAAAGTATCGCGAAAAACTCGGCGATTCCGACTTTTACAAGTCCCGCGTGGAGGAGCTGCGTGAGGATAACCGCGTGCTGCTGGAATCAAAGTATGTTCTTGAAATAACACTAAAAAGATTGGGATATCTTATAAAGCTTTATATCCTCTTTCCAGGGAAATGCTGGAGGAGCAGCTCCAACGCTACCGTAAACGTTCCGAACACGCAATCTCCCTGGAGTCCGAGATTATTAAATACAAGCAGAAGCTGAACGATATGGCGCTAGAACGGGATGTGGATCGATCGAAGCTCGAGGAGCTGCTGGAGGAGAATGCTCAGTTGCAGCTGGTGGCTAAGAATCTTAATACGACGCAGGAGCTGGACAAGTCCTTCTCCGACAACGAAGACGACTGCAACTCGGGCGACAACAGCCTGTCCGAACAGCTCACAAACAATGCCCAGACGCGTGCCCTGAAACTGGAGCTGGAGAATCGCCGCTTGACGGCCGCCTTGGAGCAACTGAAGGAGAGCAGCTTCCATGAGACTTCCGGCAAGATGCTGGAGCTAGAGAAGGAAAAGAAGAAGCTCTCGCTGAAGATTGAACAGATGCAGGAGAATGTCCACCGACTGACGCAGCAGAACGCCGAGCTGGAAAGCGTCTTCAAGAACGCTTTGGAGGAAAACAAAAAGCTGCAGGATGCTGTCGACAGTCGCCAGAAGAGCTACGATCGCCAGAGTCTCGAGCGGGAGACGGATCGCCAGAAGCTGGCGGATGCCGAGCAGCATGTGGAGACACTGAACAAGGAGAAGCAGCGCATCCAGACGCTGAATGAGAGCATTCAGCGTCGAGCCGACGATCTGGAGCGGCTGGCCGAGAGCAAAGCCAAGGAGCTGGAGCAATACGCCGAGAAGTCCAAGCAATTTGAACAGACCCGCCAGAAGCTGTACGAGATCGAAGCCAAGGTTTCGACCTATGAGCGCGAAAACGCCAGCCTGGTCAAGGAGGTGTCCAAGCTGAAGGAGGCCAGCGAGCAGAAGTCCGTGCAGCTAGATGAGAGCGTTAACCGACTGGATGCCCAGGCCAAGGAGCTGCTCAGGCTAACCAAATCCCTCGAGGAGGCCGAGCAGGTGCAGCTAAAACTCGTGGAGCTTGAGAAGCAGAACCAGGAGCTGGCCTCGCAACGCAACATTGACCAGGAGATGATAAGCACACTGCGCAATGACCTGGTTAACGGAACGCTCGTGACAAAGAAGGTGCGACACAACCTGGAGAAGCTCGGCCTGGCCGACGAAGAGGCCGGCGAACTGAACGTTGAGCATGTGGTGGAAAAGCTGGTGCGCAATCCAGAAACTTTCAAGACGGTGCGCGAGATCATGCTAAACGTGACGCGCGAACAACAACGGGAGGGCGACGACGGGGATCATGAGGGCGGCGGCGTCAAGTCGGACATGTGTGTGCTCTGCCATCGCCAGGAGATATTCACCGTGGAAAAGAACATCGAGCTAGCAGCGGCTGCTCCTGCAGCGTTGATTGCGGCGCAGCCTTCCTCCCAGGAGCTGCGCTTCGAGCATAAGGTGCGTCTCAGCCCGGCTAGGGAGTCCGTGGAACTCACGCGCCTCAAGGACTCAAACACACAGCTGCAGACGGAGAATGCCCGCCTCAGCGTTGACGTTGCTGCTCTGGGCTCCCAGATAACGTCGCTCAACACGCAGCACGTGGCCCTGCAGCTGGCCAACTCGCAGTTGGCGGCCGAGAAGGACACCCTGCTCAAGGAAATCGATTCGCTGCAGCAGGAGCACAAGCATGCGCTGCAGGATCAGGTGACGTTGCAGTGCCTGCACGATCAGCTCTCTGCGGAATACGAATCGCTGAACAAGGACAAAGAGCAGCTGAAGGCAGCGGTACGGGATCTGCGGCAGGAGATGCGCGACACCCGCGAACAGCAGACGGCGCTGGAGCAGCGCATCGAGGAGCTGACCACGCAGAACAATAACATGAAGACCTGCAGCGAGGATCTGTCCATTCTGCGCACCGAGCACTCTAAGCTCACCGACGACTTCCGCAATCTCTTCGCCACCAGCGATCGGTTCAAGAACGAGTACAAGAACATCCAGGAGCAGTACAAGATGATCCGCATGGAGCACTCGAGTCTCAAGCTGCACAACACGGAGCTAACCGGCGAGCTGAACACGAAGAGCGACCAAGTGCGTCATCTCCAGGTGGAGTACACCAAGGTTCAGCAGCGCTGCGAGGTGAGTTCTTCGATTGCGTTTGATGTTTCCTGGCTGAAACTCCTTGAGCTTCCCCTGCAGATGCTGATCCAAAACAATGCCGATCTGGACTCTGAGCGCAAGGCCCTGATGGACAATGTGTCGCAGTTACTCTCCCAGTACCAAGAGCTCCTGGCCATTTCCCTCGAGGACAAGAAGCACTTCCACGAGGAGGAGAAGAACTACACCGAACGTGTGCACAGTCTCAAGCGGCAAAAGGAGAAGCTGGAGGAGAAGATCATGGAGCACTACAAAAAGACCGAGGTCACCGTCCACAAGAAGTGAGAGGCGCACAGGCTATTAGAGGAAGATGTCTACTAAATCGTATTGTCTGATTGCAGAAAACCCTTTGCCATTGGTCTGGTTAGAAGAGTGAAGAAGGCCAGCTCGGATTTAATGAACAAAGTGCCCAGTCGAGTAAGTAATGTGGCCCAACCAGTGTCCCGACTAATTCTGTGCTCCCTAACTTCAGAACCGTCGCTCTTGGGTGGATGATGCCCGGACCAGTTCACAGTTCGTGATCGGCTCCGAGTCCGGCGGCAATGAGTCGGACAACAGCAACGAGGAGCCCATATCCATTGCCTCCGATACGCATCTGCTCCAGCGGAACATTCCGCTCCGGCAGAGCCTGCAGCGGTAAGCGATCGAAGCTCTGGTGTTATTTTGGTTGTACTTTGGGTTCATGGCTCTCCGATCTCCGTTCTATTTACATGTATTATACACAACTCAACACACGCTCGCACCACCACACACTCTGTACAATAGGGACTTGCTGGATAACTCGATCCAACGCGGCGGTGCCGTGCGCAGTAGCCTGCAGGCACAGAAACGTACGGACTTGAATAACTCACGTAGAAATAGCGTGCACGGGTAATGCGCTTTAGATGTTTAACAATCATTCGAGATCCCATTAAAACTAGATACCTCTTCCTTCCCCTTACCTCTGCACAATGCCTCCTCCCTGAACATCCTATTGTTGTGGCTCCTCGCCTCGTTAAAAGTTCTGCTCTACTAATATAATGCTTGCTTTACAGCAGTCTTGAAGCACCAGACGTGACGGGCAGCAGCCTGACGCTGGGCACAGCCGGCTCCCGACGCACCGTTTATCTAATCGATGAGCACCAGAAGCTACCCGATGGCAGCTCCGCCCAGCAGCAGCAGCAACAGCAGTCGTCGGGCGGTGGCAACGCCCCAGCAACGACTGCACCAGCGCCAGAGTCACCGCAGACGCCGCAAAAGACAGGCGACACCGCCGCCGCCAGCAGTGGCCCAGCCACATTTCTCATGTACAATCGGATAAACACGACGATCGGCGGTGCCTCGACCAGCGGCGATCAGAGCCCCTTGCTGCCGGCCGCTAGCACAAGTACGCCCCTGCAGGACGACAAGACGGCGCGGAAGCGGACCGAGGACAAGAGCAATAGCATCTGGTATGAATACGGATGCGTATAGGACATAAATCGAACATCCGAACTTGAAATTGAACTTGAATATAATGCATTTTGCGCTGACGAAGTATTATTTCGTTTTAGAAATTACGAATTTATTTTTAGAATGCATTTAGAACATCGATGTTGCCTTAAGCCCAAATAACACAGTGTAATAAGTGTAAAAGTGCTGCTTAAACATATGTACGCTATGATTTGCCTTAAGACTATACGTACTATAGTTTGTACCAACCTATTTATGCAATATAAACAAAGAACAAAATCTCCAGAAGAAGACTTAGCGCCAGCCAGGCCAACGAACTCATAACTATCCAGTATACACCCAACCTACTCTACAAATACAAACTATTAAGTGTGTTAACCCCTAGCTATGATATGTATACCGATGCCTCAATGTTGCGTCCGAAGCGGAAGGGCTTTCTTTTCCCGTTTCTATGTATTCTACCCATGTATTCCTATGTATATCGTACTCTGCTTCCTAGCAGCTAATAGCTAACAAACGCGCCTTCAATTTGTGAATATATATATTTTTTATATAAATTACCGTACCGTAGCCTTGTACTATTTATTGACGCAAAGAGCCTAACAACAACAGCAATAAAAGTAAGCAAATATAACTCAACTATCTCTTATTTTTTGGGCAAGTCTCTCCAGAGATAACTAAGGTGTTATATATAAGGTGTATTGTTCGTCCCCAGTATTTTAGAATGATCCCCGACGGAAGACCAACAAGATGTTGCAGGCGCTACTAATTCCACTGGTAACTAAAACCGAACCCAAGACTGTGTGCGAATTTCCCGATTCACATCCGTGTTCTTTGCTAATAAAATCAAGCTCCTGGCCCACAACGCTCTGGCCGCCTGCAATGAGTGTCAAAGTGAAAGCAACGTGGCTTGTCACAACGAAACGAGCTTCTCCGTTTGCTACGATGGTGAGAAATGTGATTGCTACATGGAGAGTCTCAATCCAGAATCACAACGCTCTCAGAATTAGGGATTTAATTTTGAGGTGTAGAGACTCAAAGGGAGATTGTTCTCTAACAAATGATTCACTTCCAGGAGTGCCTTCGAAAAAACTCCTGCCATGTCCCAAGGATTACTATTGCACCGATGGCTTTTACACTTGCTACCGCGATGCCAGTCCAGTTTGTGTTACAACCACACCGGCGCCAGCGACTACAACAGAAGCTCCCTGGAATGCCGAGGACTTGTGCGATGCAGCCACTAAGAGTACATTTTTCGAAAACAAGGACGATCCAACCTGTACTACGTAAATAACTTGTCCAAAAACTATATACATATTTCCGCTAATCAAAACTGTTTCAGTTACATTGCCTGTTCGGTGAGCAGTGAGGGAGTCCATTCGGTGAAGCTCACAACATGCAAGGCGAACCTTTACTTTGACCCAAACCTGAAGATTTGCGGATCCACAAAGCCAGATGGATGCGTGGAGGCAGAAACGACAACCACAACCACAACAACGACAACCACAACCACAACAGCAACAACAACGACCACGACAGCAGCTCCCTGGAGCAAGGAGGCGGCTTGCGAGGATATCACACAAACAACGTTGTTTACCAACGAAGAAGATCCCACTTGCACCACGTAAGCGGAAAAATCTAAGAAACTAGAAACTATTAATTATTATTTAATCAATTCTTGCAGTTACGTATATTGTTACATTACTAACGGAGCCATTAAGGCCTTGATAAAGAATTGCAAGGCAAATCAATATTTTGACTCCACGTTAAGAGTCTGCGTCGCAACCAAACCCGATTATTGTACATAAACCCGAACAATTCTGAATAATTCCGAGAAACCACTTTAATTGTTTACCAATAAAACATTAATAATACAAATAAACTAATCATAATAACCACAATCTTTTTATTCCCATAAAGTTCAACGATAAGCAGTGCTTGGGAGGAGCTCCTCCGGTATAAAAGCGAATTTTTTTGTTATTTTCGCATTCAGAGAGTGTTAAGCAATACGAAGTTAACAATGCTGTCGAAACTTATTTTACTACTGGTAGGAGATTTTAGTGGATTTATACTTATAAAGATTTCAAGTTAACTTTCCCTTAATTTAGTTGATGGTTAATTTGCTGACTGCGCTGCCAGCTTCGGAATTAGAGGTCCAGAGCTCAGAGGAGGCTTGGAGTGTAGAAAAAGCCTGTAACGAAGTCCAGACAACGAGCATGTTTGGAAATCTGGATGATCCCACATGTAGCAGGTGAGAGGAAAATTTAACCAAACTACTTAGAACAATTAACTTGTATATTTTCAATTTTTGCAGCTACGTATATTGTTATGTCAGCAACGGACAAGTTAAAGGGTTAATCAAGAGTTGCAAGAAAGGTACATATTTTGACGACAGGATCAAAATGTGCGTCAGCAACAAGCCGGATGTTTGTGCATAAATGCCAACTTTCGCAGAATTTCCTGATTATCTTCAACACTGTTATCGTTTTACTAATAAAAAACTAAAGTCAGAACAGTAAAGAGAGTTTTTCGTGATTACTTTGAGAGAGATTAAACTACGCACACTGTTTCAAAGTGTTGAATTTAACGCAAAAAATCATACATTATACGTAGTTCCTTCTTCAAATAGGTACAAGAAAACCCATTTAAAGTCGTATTACCCTTTTCTATTAATATTAATAAGCAAGAAAAATGTTACAATGCGACGTTAGTATGAAGCCCGGGTTGTTGCTCTTCCATCTGTTGCAATATTTGCTCATATCTAAAAAGTCTTGCAAACATACGCACATACATTTATTGCCAAGAAAACACAGATCAAGATGAGATACACGCCATAAACATTAATTACATAAAAAAAAGAGCGTAGAGATAAACGATGCTGCTAAGATTAAACCCTCTTGCTACTTAAAGGCATCGCCACTGCCTCAAGGTTTCAGTCTGCCAAGAGAACGCAAGGTTAAACCGACAGTATGTGGCCGAAAATAATTGTATCCCTGGTAACTACTAAGCAAGGATATCCATCGAGTGTTTTAGCTAACAGACTTTACCTCGTGTAGTTGCTGGTTCACTGCCTGGTCGCATCCCCAGCTCCCGCTCGCAGCACAGAAGCTTGGAGTGCCGATAAGGCTTGCGCCGACGAGAAACCAATGGCGAGAATTAAGAACCAAAACGATCCCACATGCACAAGGTAAATATCACTGTTCAGGATAAAGCCGATCTTAAAATCACTCAAGTAAAAATTGTCTTGCAGCTTTATCCTTTGCTATAGGGACGACGATCGCATCATTAGACCTTTGGTCAAGAACTGCGGGAGCGGACAATATTTTAACGCATCCTTGAGGTACTGCAGTGTCACTAAGCCCGATGGTTGTGCATAATAATATTTCGAATTATTGTAGAAGCGATAGTGATTATTTATTAACTAAGTAAATTATTTACTTGAAAATAAATTAAAATGAAGATAATACAAAAGGAATGCACTTTTATCTACTCTAAACAGATTCTACTACAGCTTAAGATGGTTGCTTGGCAGAGATTATATTGTATGCAAGCTCATTGGATAGCATATTATATTTTCATGTAGTATGAATATTTTTGGTAATATATATGGGTATCTAAAAATACATGTATTTAAGCCCCCAAAACTTAGCAGTTTGATGGCCTTTCCGGTTGACACGACTCTGTGTCCGAGTTGTAGTATTTATTCGAGTCGCAATAGTATAGCCAACCCAGGTAATCCTTGGACAATTTGTAGCAGTACACATACCTAAAATTTAAACTCATGTATTTTTATAATTTTGTACACTTGAAATGCTTACTTTTGGCAGGTTGTATCTGTCTCAACTCGGAAGTAGCCTTTGGTCCCTAACTGTGAACAGTATTGGTTTGCATCCACTTCTGATGGCAATGTCGTGGTGCTCACTGGAGTGCCGGTGGAAGAGTCTTTTGAATCACAAGAAAACATATAGAATTAAAACTTAAAAAGCTTAAAGAACTTACGTACCCGTTGTTAAGATGGTAGACGTGGAACTCGTTTCTGTGGAGGAATCTGGTGGTTTAAAATAAGATTGTTAAACTAGGACTTCATGAATCAGAGGTACTGGATACCTGTAGTAACATCCGTTGGGGTCGAAGTCTCAGGCGTGGTAGACCCTGTTGTTTGCATTGTACTCGAATCCGTCGATATCTCTGTCATTATAAAGTAATATAAATCAAGGTGAGAGTCATTAAAACATAAACTCATTGGTATATATCAAACCTGTAGTTGTATCCGTTGTGGTAGTGGAATCTGTACTCGAATCAGTGGACAAATCTGTGAAATAAGAATATTGTAAATTGAACTGGTAGTTATAACTTATAGGTATTTTATAAACCGGTTGTATTCTCCGTTGTTGACTCTGTAGCTTCCGATGTAGAGAAATCTGTTGTTGAATCAGGGATTGTATAATCTGTCGTTGAATCAGGAATTGTAGATTCTGTTGTTGAATCAGATATTTCAGTAGTTTCAAATGTGGTGGATTCTGTCGTTGAATCAGGAATTGTAGATTCTGTTGTTGAATCAGATGTTTCAGTAGTTTCAAACGTCGAATCTGTTGTTGAATCAGGAATTGTTGATTCTGTTGTCGAATCAGGGATTGTAGAATCTGTCGTTGAATCGGGAATTGTTGATTCTGTTGTTGAATCAGATGTTTCAGTAGTTTCAAATGTTGTCGAATCTGTTGTTGAATCAGGAATTGTTGATTCTGTTGTTGAATAAGGAATTATAGATTCTGTCGTTGAATCAGGCGTTGTAGAATCTGTTGTTGAATCAGATGTTTCAGTAGTTTCAAATGTGGTCGAATCTGTTGTTGAATCAGGAATTGTTGATTCTGTTGTTGAATCAGGGATTGTAGAATCTGTCGTTGAATCGGAAATTGTTGATTCTGTGGTTGAATCAGATATTTCAGTAGTTTCATATGTAGTTGAATCTGTCGTTGAATCTGGAATTGTGGACTCTGTTGTTGGATCAGGAGTTGTAGATTCGACTGTAGAATAAGGAGTCGTGAAATCTGTAGTCACTGTACTCGAATCAGTCGATGAATTTGTCAGTTGAAAGCAAGAAAAAACGGACCGGAAGATATAAACCCACTTACTTTTTGCCAAAACTTATTTACTCGCTATGTTTACCAACCTGTAGTAACATCCGTTGTGGTCGTAGAATCTTCTGGCACACAGGCCGGCTATGAGAAAGTTGGTGTTAAGAAAAGTGTGAAATCGTATCTAACTTTGACCCTAATCTTTATCTTACCTTCGCTGAATCCATGGGAGCGCAGATACCCTCCAGGACACAGTAGTAGCCCTCCTCGCAGCTTTCAATAGTATTCTCGTCCACAGTTTCCTGATTGAAGCAAAACCCGAAGGTTGTCTCGCTGATACAGGCATATTGTCTATTGGTCGCATCGCAGCTAGAGCAATCCGACTGGCCAAGAGTCCGCCCGGATAAAGTCCAGAACAGCAGACAGATCTGTACAGCAAATGTGCTACATACTCAGAGATATTTGGCCAGGCAGTTGGCTTACCTTAAGAGCGGTATGTGCGATCATGGCGCTTGTCTGGTTACCGGGAAAAGCAATTGTCGTGTGACGGTTGTCAGAAGCGGTGCCAATTCTCTTTATAGGAGCCTAAGCCGGCCCACACACCCTCAGTTTCGGTTTTAGTTTATTTAGTGTCCATAAAGATAAGTTTAAGCATTCTCACAACCCAAGGCTCCGAGTTTTTACGATGCCATAGAACATATTCGGCACCTCTATTAAAATGTTGAAAATATAAACGCCTTGGATTTCGCTAATCATTCACATAAGAACCGCAAAGTAGGGAGGATGTACAAGTTCTTGGGTTTGGTGAGTGTTTTTTATTTCTTACCTTTCCACTATGTATCCTTATTAAGGATGTTAAAATACAGAAGAAATTTTATATCGTAAAATATTTATGAATATTGTTCCAAGACTCTGCAATAGCAACTGTTCAAAATGTTCCTTCTATCCTTTCTATCTTCAGGTTATCCTGGTGACAGTGTCGATTGCCTGGATTCAGGCTGACTGCGACGTGTGCCAGTCAAATGGAGCAGCTTGCATCAACCAGACCGCATACCATTTATGCTTCGGTAGCCAAACGCCGGATGTGAATCAGACCTTTGTGTGCACTGATGGTTTGGTGTGCACGGATCAGCCGGTGATCTGC